>JBBIGC010000131.1:24345601-24403766 GCA_037576955.1 Lepidarchus adonis
CACACACACACACACACACACACACACACACACACACACACACACACACACACACACACACACACACACACTTTACAGTCCTGGAAAAAATAAGAGAACGCTTCAGTTTGTTTAGTTTCTCTGGTTTTACTATATATGGCCATGTGTTTAAGGAACATGAACACTTGCTTTATTCCATAAACCACTGACATTTACTCAATATTCTGCATAAAAGTAATGAAAACTAAAAAAAGGGTTAAAATAAGTTATAATGCATAGTGACCTTGATAATGCATAGAAATCAAGATTACAGGGGTCGTCGAGTTACTACGGGGTTCCATTCGCTGGTAAATCCCTGGTGCCATTTCTCTGTCAGTCCACCAGAGGGAGACACTCACACACCTAATGCTACGTTAGTCCTTTTTCTGAGCGCGTTATTATATTTGCTTTCACACCATAAAAAACGGGGTTTAGAGCGGTCATAACCACAAATCATCGCAAGTAGTGGACCCCTGTATATTCTGTTTTAAATAACACAATACTAGTGTCTGAACCTGAACATAATTCACACGTTCCATTTGATCGGGTCCTACTGCAAGAAGGAAGTGATGGTTTTGATGGAGTTCCCCTTTAAATTCAATGTGGTTCACGTAATCAGTATTTTTTTTTATCGTTTTAGCATTAATAAATTAATGAGTTCTGCTTGTGTTGGAATACTACCATACACCGAGATAATGATTTGAGGAAATAACCAGAAATGGTGTCTTATTTTTCACAGAGCATTGTATACATGCATACACACGAACGATAGAACATATAAAAATACATTGCTGTCAGACAAAAACCTTGTATCTCCAAAATAGAGAAAAAAAACTTAGCATGAGCATAAAACCATCAACTTAAAATGGAAGTTAATGTGGACACAAATTCTATAAAAACATAAAACATAACAAAAACTGACACATGGCTTTGTACCGACAGCAATAATATGTAAGGGGTGTGGCCTTCACTGCCCCTGTGCATCAGTGACCCTTGGGCGGCAAGATGGCTCCTTCCTTCAACCACTTCTGGTAGCTACTAACCACTGCAAACCAGGAACAGCCTGCAACACTTGCTGTAGATGTTCTCGCTGTCATCTAGCCATCATGATTTGACCTTATCAAAGTGGCTCAGATTCGTACACTTACCATTTTCCCTGCCATGTTTCCTTCAACTTCAAGGACCGTTCACTTGCTGCCCAATATATCCCACAAAATTACAGGCGTCTTTCAAATAAGATAATGAGCTAATCAATAAAATGCAATCGCCTTTTTATATTTTGGCTGATTGAGGGAGATTATTGATGTTTCAGGAACAGGTCCCTCACCTTCTCCCCCAACTTTCTCAAAGCTGTTAGAATCTCCACTTTCTGCTGAATGTACTGATCTCTAGGGAGTTTCCCAACCATCACATCACGGTCCATCTGAAAACGAATCACACCAGTGTCATCTGCGTTACAAGCACTACAAATACATTCTTAAGCCTGATCTGTAAACATCTGTACCTGTATGCATTACCTCTGCTAGTCTTGTCCTAAGTTGACCAGGCTGTTTCTTGGCAAACAATCTGATAACTTCAGGGGTTTTAAATGCCTGGCTGATGGCTGCTTGGATAGCCTGATGGGAAAAAAAAGTTCATGCAGATGTTTCTCAGGGGTACACCATCCACAATCACCCACAAAGAAACTGGAAGCCCTTGTTCTTTGCCTTTAATTCCCACCTTGACCCAAACTGGCTTTGATATTTTATGTTAAAATGTCTTACCAACTGCATTCCTCCTAATTCATCAACCAGGGTCATGTTCCCAGACATGAGCTTCTTCAGTGATTCATTGAACTCACTCAACTGCTCCAATGTCTCTTTTTTGGTTTCCTCATATTCCTCATCATCAAGCTCTTCTCTGCAAAACATGTGAAGCAATTTTCCACAGATAGTTCTTGACCTTTCTGCTACAAACCTTTCCAAAAAACAACTTTCAAGGATTGAAACTTGCTCTATCACGTTATAAGACCTTTTTGAGAGGATTATTAGGAGGGAAACAAGTTCAGCAGAGGAATTCACTGGAAATCTATACTAAATAAAATGTCTAAGTACTGCACCTGCACTCCTCTAAATCTTGAAGTTGTTGCATGAGTCGGTCCAGTTGCTCCTCCATGTTCTGTTTCAGTTTGCCCGTTTCCGATTTCCCTCGAGAGGCCATCTTGAGCACCTTCAGTATGCAACAAAAGAAAGAAAAACAGAAATGAAGAAATGAATGAAACACAGATGCTTCCACCCAGTCATTGTATGATTTGATGAGTGGGAAAATTACATGGATAATTAATAAACCCTGGCCTTCACAATTATCAATTCTCCACCCAGCTAAACTTTGATAAAATCAGAATCTGCATTATTGGCCAAATATGTTCTCACAAGAAATTTAGTTCTGGCAGATTGGGCCTCTCTAGTACTAGTAGACAGTACTATGTAATATAATACACAACAGATATATACAGTATATGATACACAATCAACTATATCTTTCAATGTAATGATATACAACACAATATACACTATACAATAAGCAGTAAATACATTATACAGTGTACAATTGCATGATAAACAGCACTCTACACAACCAGTGAATATCTTTAGGAATAATGCTGATCCATTTGTCCCCAATATTTCCCAATTAAGATAAATATTAATAATCATCCAGCTGTAAATTAACAGGTTAGCAAAAAAAAGATTTTTGAAGGTTTGACTACTGCATTACAACATTACAGGAGTCTATTCCTAGTGTTCAGCTACAAGCCACGAATATCTGAATATAACATTATACACAACTGAGCAGTCCAGCTCCACAGAACCACAGCTCCACAGCACCAGCATCTGTCAGAGGGAGGGGTGCTTCATCTCACCTGGCTATTGGCTAACGTTAGCTGCTAACTGTCCAACAGCCCTAATGGACCAGTAAACCCAGGTTTCTCTTTTTCAGGGCAGGGTTTTTAAAACGTCTTCATCATTCTGCCTCAGCAGCAGTATGTATCTCGAACTAATAATAGCTAGCAAACAAGTTAGCATGTAGTCTGCATGGCAACACTTTAGGACAAAAGAAAAAAATTCCTTACCGATTCGTTTTCCCAACAATTTAATCGCCGTAATTCCAGAAATTAATCACGCTAGAAATGCAGAAAATGCTTTTAGTCTTTTACATGAGTTCTTCAGCCTTTCTACGTACCGAACCAGTCCCTTCTGCGCAATTCCTGCGCCGACTTGAGTCCTCAAAACAAAACGGTATCGACTATTTATTTGTCTTTGTTATTTACGCGAGGTTTATTTACATGATTAATCTCTCGTTTCAGTTATTTATAACTAGAGACACGTTACCCTATATATGTCACTATACAATATGTCTATGGAAAAAGTTGTATTTTTATGAGTACGTTGGTTCGTGGCAGGAGATGTGGCTAAAAGCCAATCAGCAACAGTCTTACTGGGAAAATGAGCCAATCGCCATCGGGCTTAGGAGGCTGTGTTAGGTGTGTAGCAGCTGTTTGGGTAAGTAATGGGGAAAGTAGATTAATATGATTTATTTTGTGGCTATCACCAATTCCAGATTTGTGGGTAGACCAGTGCATCTTTTGTAATGCACTGCTTACACCCACGTGTCAGCGAGACACGTGTATATAGCTGGCATTTCATTGTAAATTAATCTACCAGAATGTATTTTAAAGTGAAAATTTGTTTGCAGACGTTTTTTCCAGGCAAATTTGTCTGGTTAATCTCATTTGCGTTTAGGTAATGTACGTTAGGCAAAACTTCATACAGTCCAGTGCAGGTCCAGTAGTCTTTTACTGGCTTGATCAGTCCTCTTGGATTGTTCATTGAGTTTCTCCTTGCATTACTTGGATTGCCTCGTAAGATTTCAGACAATACATAGTACTAAGTATTACTAGTTCTACCTAATGTCTAAACGTTTGCTGGCAACTTCTCACCTTGTGTAACCAACATGGAATGTGTTGGTATATAATTACCCAAAATTCTGGTTGTTTCTCAAGAGATTTATTGTCATGTGTAACAAGGGCTGAACATCTCTGCATCTTTGCATTGCACATCCACAGTTATGGGCATGTTACAGGACTAATCATCTCTGCATTTTGCACATTTGCACGTTACATAGAACTGGACACTCATACATATTTGCACATACCCCGGACATTCATTGGACCCTGCACGTTGCACATTCATGCACATTTGCACTCCCCACACATGCACACACTTCCCAGGCATCTCCACTTGTTCCATTTAAATCCATCTATCTAACTTTCTATCTATAGATAAGGTTTTATATTATATAAGGTTTTATATTTCTTATATATTTCTTAGAAGTTTTAAAATATTTTGCTCTATTTATTGTCGTTAACTGTTTTACATCTTAAAATTGCTTTTAAATTGTGTTTTTATATTTCGAGGTCACGGGTGGTCATCAAAGCATTTCACTACAAATCGTACTGTGTATGTTTCAAATAAAATTTGAATTATAAACAGCAATGCAAAAAGATAGTATTTATTCTATCAGTTAATTAACAAGACAAAAACTGTGGGTTGTGCAAAAGGTGCAGGTAAAGTGACCGTGCAGAGCAACACTACCATAAGTGTAATATAAGTTTCTTGTTATTAACCTGGTTGTATTAGTGAAGTTCATGTCACGAACTGCATTTCCCAGGGATACTACTTACTGCTTCACTCCCTTTATAGCCCTCTCTCACCACTTCCTCTCTCCTTTTCGTTATTGCCCTGGGAGAGGAAAGGTGAGTTCTGCTTAGACTAATTTGATTGATTAATAGGCAATCCTGCAATCTTAACCCATGTGGTGGTTACACGGGCAATGTGGGTGCTTCGGATGGCAAAAGGGCGATTATGGAGAGTGAAGCAGCAAGTAACCATTGGAAATGTAGTTCCCTATGCACTTAAATTAATACAACCAGGTTAATAACAAAAAAGAAACAGAATTTTGGATAATTATATCCTGACAGATTCTATGTTAGTTACACTTGGTTGCTTCTGAAATCGAGGGCATTAATGGGGCAGCAGTCTATACTCTTCTGTGAATGCTTTTTGCCTGATCAGGTGTTCCCGTAATGCCCTGGAGGCCGGAGCCGAGCAGAGTTTGGCAATTCTTCACAAGCACACTCATTTAACCAGTCAATTATTAATTGAGTTTAGTTACAGGTGTGTTTGAGCATAGATATCACCAAAAGATGCTGGACACCAACGTTCCCAGACCAGATCTAGGTACTCCTGTACTAGATGTTGGAATATAGCTGTGAGAATTTGATTGCATTCAGCCACAAGCACATAGTAAAGTCAGATATTATTTATAGAAGATTAGTTTTGGATCACAAATGCCACTTCAGTCTCCTCTCAAGCACTGGATGGAGCTCCATCAATCCATCTAATGATGGAAGGCTTCATACCCTGATGCTTGGCCTTAAGCTCATGCTCCAGAACATCCTGTTCTATCAGCAAAGTGTCTAAATGGATTATTTAAGCTGAGTGTGGACGACTGAATACATGTATAAGCATTGGGTGCACATTAAAGTAGCTGAAGGACTGTAATAGAATAACAGAATTGAGCTGTTCTTGCACACCATGTGTGCTTTACAGACTTTTACCTGAGATTATGTCTTTAATATTTTTAGTTGGAACTTGGTGGAGATAATCGGAGCTGTAGTCTAGTATAATTAGAATACTTTTGAAAGTGTTTTAAGAGTCTCAAGCTTGTGAACTGTTTTTATCAGTGAAATGAAACCAAATTATTGATTAATAACCAAAATGCTCTTGTCTGTTCTCTCAGGTCCAAGATCAGTTCTGTGATTAAATCTTGCACACCACAAATGGCACCACAAGAGAGAACCAGAGTGGCTCTTCTAGCATGTGGGTCTTTCAACCCAATCACGAACATGCATCTGCGTATGTTTGAGCTGGCTCGAGATCACCTGCAGGACACTGGTACATATACAAATGTTTCTATTATCACGTACTTCAGTGCTCTATGTATGCCAATGGTTTCTACATAAGTATGAAGCATTGCTTAAGACAAAGTGCTTTTTATTGTGATCAGCTAATAATAAAGTTGCCACTTTATATACACCGATCAGCCATATTGTTAACACCACTGACAGGTAAAATGAGTAACATTTATTGCATAATTATGTCATTACAGTGGCACATGTCAGTGAGTCGGATATAAATTGAAATTGTGAAAATGTGAAATTGACCACTGCTGTTCTAGCGGAGAACTACAACACTGCTTTACAATAAGGCTACCCTTATAAGAATTTACATTTACAGCATTTGATGACCCATCAGTGGCTGCCCCATGGATAGTTTAAATTTAGTTTATGAATAGTTCAAATCACTATTAAGTAGTTAATATTACTAATAGTAATAGTAATAGTACTATTAAGTAGTGGGGCAGTGGTGGCCTAGTGGTTAGGACTTTGCCCCTGAAATCTGAAGGTTGCAGGTTCAAGTCCCAGCCCAGGCACCACTGAGGTACCCACTTCACTGCTCCCCGGGCGCTGTTGATAGCTGCCCACTGCTCCATGTGTGCACGTGTGATGGGTGAAATGCAGAGCACAAATTTCGTTGTGGTGTTCACAACGATCGGAAAACACGAATCACAATCACAAAACACAAATGAAAATGGCACCACTGAGATGTTACATGCGATCAAGCTTACAGTTCCAACCAGCAAGGAACGTGTGTCTGATAGGGTGTGTCTGATAGGGTGGCCAGTAAATGAAATTGTGAACTATTTGGAAAACTGGATTCCAGTGTTTCTTTGAATTTATGTGTATTTTGTTTAGGAAGGTACCAGGTGGTGAGAGGCATTATCTCTCCTGTAGGGGATGGCTATAAGAAGAAGGGCCTAATTGAGTCCTGCCATCGAGTAGAGATGGCCAGGCTAGCTACAGAGAGTTCGAGCTGGATTACTGTTGATGACTGGGAGAGCCTGCAAGCTGAGTGGGTGGAGACAGCCAAGGTTGTCAGGTGAGTGGGGTTTTTTCTGTTATGATTTGGGTGTAGAAAGAAGCTATGAAATGCTAGAGATCTATATCTGACACTCCCTGATGTGGTGTGTACTTGTTCCAATGCTACGGTGCAGTTCTTTGTAAATGACCTGTGACTGATATCACGTCACATTGTAAAATGTAAGTCTTTCCCATGAAAAGTGCTTTCTAATGTTAACTCTGGTTTTTAACATTTTGTAACATTTTCAAGCTTTTAGGTTTGGACATATGAGATTTTGTAATACATCACAAAACACATTCCTGTCTGTAACTAAAATATATTACTTTCTGGCTTATATGGTGCTTATTACTTTGTTAATAAGAATTGTTGCTTATCATCTGTTTAATGGCCTAATCTTGAGAAGGCACCATCATGCTGAACTGTTATCAGCGGAGAGGGACTGTGATGAGACCGACACTGTAAAGTATGCAAAGAGAAGAAGACTGAGGGAGAATGAAGATATGTGTCGTAGTTCCTCTGCAGACCACAAAGGATCAGGTACAGTGCAGAAACAGCCTGCATGGCAATACCTCATATCACGAGTGCACTACAACAAAAAGTGACAGGAGAATTTACTTTAGCTGTCAGTCTGTCATAACACTTTAGCACATGCAGACGCAATGGAACATGTGATGTACTTTGGAAGCAAAGAAAGACAAGAATGGCAAGTTTTTGTGTCTGTACTCCAGCAGAGCATAGTCAGGCAGCATTCCTCTCAAATGTCACATCAGGCTATTTAGAAATTATGTAATGTATTTCACACCATCAGTGTGTGCTTATGGGAAATTAGTCTTTTAGGTACAGATAGTGTCTCTGGGTCGGTACCATCAACTGAAGGTTTTTATTTAGGACGCAAGTGAATGTAGTGTTATTAAAACTCACTTATAGTGCATAACATATGGCACCATAAGAGTAGTATCTTTCAATCTATATCTACTATTAATCTAGCAAGCATTTATTTTTTTGTATTTTCTAGGACTTAAAATATACCTGGACAGGTTGGTGACTGCTGTTCTAGCAAAACAAACTTTGGACTCTAAATAGGTCTTGGCTGAAATGTTGGTGGAAATTATGTAATTTTTGGTGCAACACTTGATTCATGGTATATGAAAAAAATGCATGAGAGTTTGCAAAACCTTTTCTTTTTACAGAAAATACTCCTGAATTGAAGCTACTTTGTGGAGGTGATGTTCTAGAGTCCTTCAGTGTGCCCAATCTGTGGAAGCAGGAGGACATTGTAGAGATTGTGGGCCGTTACGGCCTGGTGTGCATCACCAGAAGTGGCTGTGATGCTGAGAAGTTCATCTACCAGTCAGATATTCTGTATGAGCACCGCAAGAACATCCACATCGTTAGAGAGTGGGTGACCAATGACATCTCAGCCACTCACGTGAGACGGGCGCTGCGCAGGGGTCAGAGCGTGCGCTACCTTCTGCCTGACCATGTGCTAAACTACATCCAGGAACAAAGGCTCTACAGTGCTGAGAGTGAGAAGAAGAATGCTGATGTCGTCCTCGCTCCTTTCCAGAGGTACACCAAGAATACGGACTGAGCCAGTGCTCTGTAGTTATGCTGTGTGCGTGTGTGCGTGTGTGCGTGTGTGCGTGTGTGCGTGCGTATGGGGAGAGGATTTTGGGGTTATTGAGCTTCCAAATATAATGCCCCTGCTGCTCTCTCTGCCACACAGAGCCTGTATGCTTTAGGGGGTAATAACTAAAGCGTGATTTCTTAATAAAGCTGGATAACTTAAATGTTTGGGCTCCTTTTTACTGCCAGCATTTAGCTTTTTGCACTGTGTGTGGTACATTCTGCTAAAGTTCTTTTTTATTTATTTTTTTAATCAAAGGCTGACTTCTACCACTTTAATCATGGTTTTAAAATTGTTATGGTTCTCCTACATCTTTGATAGTAACTGATGCTAGTATTTTTTAGGATTATTCCATTTCTGGTGCATTTTTGATCAGTGTATTTAGTCTCATCATCAGTTCATAGTTCATAATTAAGTCATGGTTTATTTGTTGTTTATTATTCAAATAAAAAATGATGAAAGAAGTTCACAGCATCAAACTCTTCTTCGCCGCTTTATTCCATAATCTTTAACATATACACACACACAAAAATGGCTTAGAGTTTGCATAATTCTCTCAATACCCAAACTGCCCTTCAGCATAAATAAAATCTTGAGACAAATCTTTTGAACGGCACACTGAACATCAGAGAATTTGTATGTTAAGGAGGAAAGGTTACTTACGTAAGCAGTCTCTAGCTGTTATTTAATAAAGCACATGTGTAAATGTGATTAAGATCCGTAATCCCCTCACCTCGTTAAATGTTTCATGACTTCACCTCCTCAAGCTTTGTATTTATGCAAACAGAGTTTTTGAAGTTAAACCTGGAATTCACTAAGGAAATGGTCACATAACCTGATGGAAAATTTGCATGTGATAGGAACATTAAAGGAAAAGAATCCTGTCAATAGCCATTGAATTGAAATGCCTTTCGTCTTGTAGCTGAAAGGAGCATGTGATCCTCATGCATATAGTGAGCATGGTGATTCACCTTACCATTGCTGATAGTATCGTCTGATAACGAATTAGTGTGTGGAAGAGGAAAACACTGGAAGAATATATTTAGAAACAAAGAAAAAACACATGTAGATATATTGTCCTTCCTTAAATCACTTTTGTAGGAAACCACTGCATAAATAGAACACTTACAGTAAGAGCTGCAGTTCTGGTGATATATATATATATATATATATATATATATAAGTGGAAAGAAAAAGTATGGGAACATTTTCCATTAATTTGTCATATAATTTGATCTGATCTTCATCAAAGTCAAAGGTATTGACACATAATGTGGTGAAAATTAAAACAAAAAATGATCTCACGTCTTAATTGAGAACAACCTTAAACAACTCATATCACTAGTGTAAAAAGTATGTGAATGCTTGAGTTAATTACCTCAAAAAAGCTAATTGAGCATATATGTTGGCATATCTGGAGGTTTGGTAACAAAAAGTTTGGAGGTGTGGGCTACTTTGACTGATTCTCAAACGTTTTGAGTTTTTTTCCCACTCAAATAGAGTATGTTCTTGCCTCTGCCTAAAAGACATTAGAAATTCTCCACTTCACCAGATCTACAAATGGAGAAACGTTGGGACTGTGGGTACTCTACCAAGAAATGGGCTTCCATGCAAAATGACCCCAAGAGCACAACCAGTTCTCATCAGAGGTAAACGAACAACCCTGAGTAACAGGCAAAGATTTGAAGACATGGAACTGGCTATGATCAGTGTTCATGAGTCTATAATACATTGAATAAGACAGGACACCATGAAGGAAGATGCTGCTTACTAAAACAATCATTATTGCATGTCTGAAATTTGTCTGAAAACATCATCCCAACCATAAAGTATGGTGGAGGAAAAATCATGATTTGGGCTGCTTTGCTGCATCAGGGCCTGGCCTGTTGTCAATCGTTAAGGGGAAGATGAATTCCCAAGAGTATCAAAAATGTCTTCAGGATAATATGAGAATGTCTGAACATCAGCTTAAACTCTGTAGAAGTTGGGTGATGCAACAGGACAATGACCCACAGCAGAAATACCTCAGAAAAACAAAATCCACCTTTTCTAGCAGCAATGTCAGAGCCCAGACCTCAACCCAATAGAGATTTTTTATTAGTTTAGGCACATTATATTTGTCAATACCCTTTACTTGGATGAAGATCAGTTCACATTTAAGGGCAAATTAATGCAAAAAAACAAAAAGGTTCACATACTTTTTCTTGCCATTGTATATGAACCGCTTGAAATATCTTAAAGTTTTTCTTAGGATTCTGCTTCAGAATAGGCTGAATTCATTCGGATTTCTCCACTCCAGTGTAAAACAGGTTGACGTGCATGTGTAATACACATGAGTGATATTTTTATGTGGGGGAAAACCTGAAGTGATCATGTGATTTCCTTATGCGTAAAGTAGGGAAATTTTACAGAGCATGTTGATTCACTAACAACCAAAACAACGTGACATTTGATTTATGACCGTGATCTTTTTATGGAAATAAGTAGGTTAACATTGGACATAAATATTTTGAAGTAAATAAAGCAAAATCCAGATTTCTAAAGAAAACTGTATTACTACAATAGACATATAAATAACAGCTTAATTACTATAATGCAGTATTTGTGTTTTAAAGGTTAAGGAATTAGGAAACACGAGTTATTAATAACCTGCATAAGTCAAAATGAAACAAGGTCAGATGTGTGTGTCAGGGTGGTTCTGTCTTAACATTTTCCATTTCATTACATTGCATTACCTGTTCGTGTGAAATAAATCAGAGGAATGCTCTCGCATGTGGCCCCACCTACTCTCTGGAAGGGGCGGCGGCTTGGGGTATCTCTTTTTAAAGCCTGGGAGCTCTTACTGTTTCTCACACTCTGGGTCTGTCTCACCAGTCACCTGACAAAATGCCTGCCAGCCTCTGCGGTACATGGGACATGCTGAGCAATGTCAACTTTGAGGGATATATGATTGCGTTAGGTGAGGTTGCATTTACATTAGTTTGGAAACAGTGTTTTCATGAAGGTGAATCTTTTGCTTAATGTTAATCTAACACATAAAAACATAATATTGAACACTTGACACCTCCCAGTGAAGATTCACAATTAATTAAATGTTATAATCTTATGTTTTTTACAAAAAGGATAATGTGTTTGTTTTTAACATGGGCATTGAACTGAGAGTTTGTATGTTCTCCTTTGTCCTGCAGGGATTGGCTTGCCCAAGCGAAAGCTTGCTCTGAGACTAAAGTTACGTAAGGTGATCGAGCAGGTTGGAGATGTTTATGTGATCAAAACTCTCAGCTCTGTCAGGAACTACGTCTTCTCCTTCAGAATTGGGGTGGACTTCGATGAATACACCAAGGGCCTGGATGAAAGGCACCTCAAGGTAACATGCACAAATGACTCTTTAAGATCCAATGACTTGAAAAGTGAAAGGTTCCAGTTTGGTTACTAATATTGGTTCTTAATATGTTAGAGAATATTGCATTGGATTAAAGGGCCCATATAATGGAAAAACACATTTTCCCTCACTTTTAGATGAACCACCACAAGGGTCGTAGGCCCTTAAGCTCACTGATATGGGAAGTGAAGGCCAAGCCAACAGGCAGATTCAAGAAAATAGCTATGATAAATCTATAAATCTATGATAGAAAGGTATCAGGAGACACAGGGCATCGCAGTCAGAGCTGTTTTGACAGCACAATATTTGGCTGATGATGACTTTTGAATGCAGAGCAGCAGATCAGAGCTAATTTACATATATCATCCTTAAGGGCACAGGAATATCTAGTCCTCCAGTACTGGATTTGACCACCTCTGATCTAGGCATATTAGTCAATAGTCGTTTGAAAATAAACTATGACCGTTAATTAAATGTAGGATCTGGCCCTTTTAAAGCTGACCCTCCCAAATGGCAGCCCCTCAAAATTACCATATTTACATTTACAGCATTTGGCGGACGCTCTTATCCAGAGTGACGTACATGGTGAGCGGTTGGGGGTTAGGTGCCTTGCTCAAGGGCACTTCAGCCTGCTGTCCGGTCCCAAGAATCGAACCTGGGACCCTTCGGTCACAAACCCACTTCTCTAACCATTGGGCTATTTGATTTGGCCCACAAGAAATGTACCCTAACCCTATACAGAGTGAGAGAAGAAACACATTTATCCAACACACTTCAATGTTTTAATGGTAGTTTAGTATCAATATATAGTATAGTGTGATACTTTTATAAAAATTGGATTTAAATCAACCAACCATCTTTATTTATCTTTAGAAATTGTTGTTTTAGCCCTTGGACCAACATGAACATTGCACTTTGGCTCTGCTAAGACAAAACACTTAGGCACCATCTGGTATAAAGTAACATCTACAGGGACCTGTTTATAGCACCTTGAAATAATTCCAATCGTTATCAATGAGTAAATCTGCTGTTTACTCCTGGATTTGGATGGATACATGGGCTTAGATCAGGGGTGCCAAAATCTGGTCCTGGAGGGCCAGTATCTAGCACACTTTGGTGGTTCCACTCCTCAAACACACTCACTAAGCCTGACAGTTAACAGGTGAGTTGAAGCAGGTGTGTGTTTGAGCAGGGAACTCATACTGTGTACCCCTCCAGGCTAACAATGAATATGGGTGACCATACAATGAAGAAATATTATATAGATAATCACAGTCCAATGTAAAATAGTATGAAATAACCTGATCGATATGTATCAGCACTGACTGCTTGAGTCTAGGGTTAGGGACTGATCTGCATATTGTTGATTCTAACAAATTACAAATAAAAGGCAAAAAGGTGAATACTTGTCTCCTTTTACTTTTAAACTAAAGTCGATTTAGTTACTTGACTTTAATACTTGTATATTTTTATTCTTTTATATGATTTTTTTAATGACATTACATTAATTACATTACCACATTTTAATCATACCTGAGATCATGCTACTTAACCATAAGCCCAACAACAGAGGCAGGAATCGAAATGTCCACTCACAGAATGCTTTCTCTGTCTACCTGCAGTCCCTGGTGGTGTGGGAAGGGAAGAGGTTGGTGTGCACACAGAAGGGAGAGAAGAAGAACAGAGGTTGGGCTCACTGGATTGAGGGTGATAAGCTGCATCTGGCAAGTAGAATATGTTGTTTTTTTATATGAATGACATTGAACACATATTTACAATAGAACCTGGACATTGACAAGACTAATCTTGGACTAAAGTGCAATGTCAGTGGGGTTCCGCTATTTATTATGTAATGAATCTGGAATTTAATCCTTAAGTCTAAGATTACGCTTTATTGGGCATTATGCTAGAAGAACCTAGCTGGATTACAAGCATGTGCAGTGGTGGCCTTGTACTGTAGTTAAGACCTTGTCTATGGGATCATAAGGTCACAGGTTTAAGTCCCAGGCCAGGCGCCACTGTGGTACCCTCAGATAAGGTACTGTCCCGCTACACTGCTGCTCAGGCACTTTCGATAGCTGTCGTGTGATGGGTTAAATACAAAGGTCATATTGTGCACTTTATCACATTGTGTTATGGGGTGTGTTCACAATGTCATATTTCTAAATTTTCATTAGGAAAAAAATGACTGTGTTACTGGTTTATATATTTACTAATTTTTCTTGTCTTACAGGAGCTGTATTGCGAAGGCCAAGTCTGCAAGCAAGTCTTCAAAAGGGTTGCTTGAAGTGTGAGAAGAATCTGCAACTAAGCTTTACAGAGAGTGGAAGGACCCTGGGTTCTATCTTCTCAGCAGAGCTGAATACAGAGAAATTCAAGCTCTCAAACTGAGCCTTCATCAGATTTAGCATGTGCTACAAATGCACATGACCTCTGGTACTGGAGGGTCATAATACAGGTCTTAGTGTTTTCCTTCCTTTAACAATTGCCGGAGAAGAGGAAACACTAATCCGTGGAGTGATGTTTTATGATGCCACTAGAGGGAGACACAGCATTTAAAATGGACAATATGAGTCCAATTATTATCCCATGTCAGGTTTTCACCTGGTGCTGCATTTGAATGACAATAAGGGCATTTGACCCCTTGGGTAGACTCTGTTCTAACTATAGATCTCATTCTACACCATTCAATACCATTTAAATATATATGTGTTTTACTGTCACATTAATATTTTCTTGGAAGGTGTGTGATAATTTTTTTTTTTTAAAAATACTTCTTAGTAGTAAACATTGAAGGAAAAATAACGTGTCAAGAACAGCTAAAAGTTGGATAAGTGGCTGGGTCACTCTGGTTGGACATTGTAAATTCCATGAATTGGAGAAAAGTGTACAATAAAACTTGCAACAAGTTCAACAAGTTGCCTTCCCTCCCTGAACTTTTCACTGTGTGTATATATATATATATATATGTATGTGTGTGTATATATATATATGACAATTTATATTGCCAATACTTGGCTAATCTTTTCTCAGAAAACAGAAACTGCATATGAAGTATGTAAACACAAAAAATGACAAAATATAAAGACACTTCATAGGTCATTCACCCCTTATATAGATACTAAGCGGTTAAATTACATATATTACATGCGTACATCAGCCTATTTTGGCCAAAGCAGGTTAGCCCCACCCATCCTGGACACTGGACATTGCACACCTGCACTTTACTCTACACACAACTCTCTTGTCCATGCTGCTATAGTATTATTCAGCTTCTCTCGATGTTTGCATGTTTGCATCTCTGGCTCTTCTGTACCAATCTGATAGCTTGCGTTCTAGCTTGTTTGCCCTTATATATATTTTTCTCTACTTCTTTGTAGAGAATCTTGAACCCACACTGAAGTTATAAGGAATGTTCCGGCTCGATTTTTTTTTCACACAGAAAATCCGAACTGAGGTCATTCTCATATATATGTATTGAAGAGACAATAACAACAAAATCTTGTTTAATTGTGGAGGATAGAGTCTGTGTCACACAGAAATGAATTATGATATATTATGAATATTTTTCCACACAAGTGTATTATGCATAAATACCAGGACAAAAAACACATATAAATATAGGTAGCTTTACAGTCACGAATGTGCAAGATTGATTTTGTGTGTGTAAACGATATTTGTATTTGGTTTTAAGCCGCAAAACTAATCCCCACTGACATTTCTGACCAACTCATATATGACCCTGTCATATATGTTCTGTTGATATATTTATCCCACACATACACTTCCGCTGTCAGACCCACAGTCCTCCTCCTCTTCATCACTCCGCAGTAACCCCTTGCCCCCCTCATTTGTCACGTGATCACAGAGCCAAAATGGCCGCGTCGGTGTTTTGACGAATAATACTTTTGTGTTTGTTTCATTCTTTTTAAGAAATCCGCTTCAGATCGTGTTCGCAGGGTGGGGACGGGAAAACCTAAGCGTCTACTTGATGTTTTAATTTAAGCAACCTCAAACAGACAATCAGGCGTTGTTGTTATTATTTGTCGTGTTGTTTTAGACTATGCACTTTGGGTGTTTATAAGAGAGAGACACAGAGAGAGGGCTAGCTGACTGGCTAGCGACATTATTCGGCTCGATAAAGAGAATTAAAAGAAAAACGATGGAAGAGCTCAGTGCCGACGAGGTAAGGCTGGTGGTGTGTGTTTCTACGTGTGAAGTGGTTAATATAACGAAAGCGGTGGGTCGTTGTCCACTCTTTTCAGCCGAAGCTGGGTTAGCAGGCAGCTAAAATAGGGAGACAGCTACTATCTATTGTCTGTCAAGAATACTCATTTTAGCAGTGCTGTTGTGTGTTTGTCATTTGCTTATGTTACGTGTTGTGTCGTTATGTGGTTCTCACAAACACTCGTACACACTAAGGAGAAAGTCAAAAGAACTGTGCTATGTCATCCCACCAGCTAGTTAGCAGCCTGGTGAGTGGAGTTCACCTACTGCTCTGCTAAAGCCCAGGTTAGCTTGCTTCGCTGGCTGGTTTAGCCTAATACATGTGCTTCACTGCTCGCCAGTCGAACAATAGCGCGGATAAAACCCTCTGAGGTGACTTACTTTTTAAAGTGCAATGCGTTTTTGTCACCTTTGCCCCTTTACGTTGTGGTCAATAGCGTTTTGTTGCTCGAAGGAGCCGCGGGTTATACTGACCTGGGCTAGTGACAGTGGAGATCACAGACAAACCAGTCAACAGGATTCTGTTTTTTGATTTCATGTTTACTGTAAACTTCATCGTTCATGAAAATTATATACTTCTATATGTTAAACAAATACAGAAAACGGAATTTAAATACTTTTCAAGCTTAATACATCTCTTTTAAATTATTTTTTTATTGTTTAAATGGCTAGTGTGTTCTTGTTCTTACTTTCTTGTGCTCCACAAGGATGAATCCATGATTTGATTAGGGAATTATGGATTTTAAACTGAACTGGCATATTTTGATACTGATACATGTGTGTAAAATGTAAAAATATACCCTAGATAACTGTGTAGCCATTTAGAGAAATATCACATTAAAATATTAAAATATAATATATTAAAATGTATGCATTCAGTTTTCATTTTGGGTAGTGCGCCTTGTTTTCTGGCAACTTTTGCTTCCTGTAAACTTCTTTTCCCCTATTCTATAAATATTTGTTGAGAGGTATGCTAAGAGTACAAAAAGCTGTATTTGAACACATTTCAGATTTCACATTTCATTCCTTTTTAATCTAATTTACTATCTGAAAATCTAAAAATACTTAGTGGATTTTTTTCTCTTTAATTTTTTTTGCTTACAACAACACCTGCACTGATCAGTGTGCCTTGCATGGTAGTGATCCAGGCTACCTAGCAATTTTGGACAGATATGTAGGCTAATCTCTTTAAGTAGGTAATGACCACAAAACAACAGGGTTTACATTACTCTAAAACACCTAGAGACTTTACTGTATAACAATAGTCACTGGGAAATCATCTGGATTCCAGAGAAAACGGTTAGATCTGTTGCACAGTGTAGACCAGGATGCCTGACTCCAGTCCTGGAGATCCACCACCTTGCAGATTTGAGCTCTGACCCTAATCTAAAACATCTTATCCAGTCCCCCTGGGTAGTGTAAATAGGAGAGTCAGGTGTGTTGCATCTGAACTCTATAGGGTTTTAGATCTCCTGGACCAGAGTTGGGCACCCCTGGTGTGGATGTCATTTTAACATTTCAGCAGATTCTTGTAGCTCACCAGATTGAATCTCCTCAGTGGGGAAGAAAAGCCAGAACTTTCAGGTTTAAACATTACAAATTTTATCTCTTCATCTCACCATTAGAAATCTTATGAGCTTTGCAATGGCAATGTAGGAATCCAAATTTGATCCATATCTGAACTTCAACTACAATGCCTACTGCTGTAACTAAAATAGTAATAGTGGAGTGATCATTAGATACAGATTTTTGGCTGTGCAGTAGACTGAATCAGGACGAGGCTAAATTATCCTGTCATGCATTCATCATCTTGGCATTTCACTGTCAGTCTTAAACAATGAGGCTGAAGTCCTCGTTTTACCTTTTGCAGCTCATTTGAGCCACTGGAGCTTGCAGTGATTCTCCTGAAGCATTTCCTTGCTATACAATGAAAGACAGATGATGTTCACTCTATTGTTTTCTAAATTGTGAAGGGTTTTTGAGTTTATTTCTTTAAGCTTTTCTGTTCTCCCCAAAGTATTTGATTTTAGTGACTTGTTCCTGCAACTATGAACATCTGAGATCCAAAGGATGGAACAATACAGGAATTCTGGGCCAGTACCCCTATCTGAGATTTTTCATGTATATATGGCAATACTAATGCATGTGATAATACCCATCAATACAAACACACAAAATATGGCAATGAGCACTCAGTCTAGCTGTAGAGGCTCAAGGAGAAACATGACATTTATTTGTACACAATTGTAAAATTGCAGTAAATTAAAGTCCAGGTATTTAATCATTATCGTTTTTAATATCTTAATATTCTCATCTGTCTGTGGAAGCCAATATGATTCTGCTACCATGGTGCATTTTTCTGGTGATTTGAGGGTATAAGTAATTCACTTCTTCAATATGAATTACTTTTAATTGATTGTTGCAGATCCGGAGAAGACGACTGGCCCGGTTAGCTGGAGGTCAGACGTCTCAGCCCACTACCCCCCTGAGCACCCCCCTCACATCCCCACAGAGAGAGACCCCTCCAGGTCCACTGCCAGGGCCCTCGGGGGCCTCTTCACAGCCTTTGCCACCAGCACCATCCCACACCCTGGGACTGAATGCCCAAAATGTCACCCCTGCCACTTCCCCGATGGGGGCTTCAGGTAAAAACACTGTCCTTGTATCATTCCCCTCCTCTTAGCTGGAGCATTGTTGCAGCAGTATCGGTGATCATTTTGTCTGATTTGTTAAGCTGAAACTGACATTAAAAAAAGAGCTGACACTGGCACGTTTATAAATACTATTAAAAACTATGCATTTCATAGTATTTCAAATACTGGAAAGAAACTAAGACATACACATTATACTGTTGTTATAATGAATCACACAATTAGTAAGTGTTTTTTAAAAGAGCAGACTGAAGAAAAATCAAATGTACATTTTTCACTTATCCCAGATGTATTCATACACCTTTTTCTTTTTTAGTTTATCCCTTGTACTATGAGATACACACTGCTAACAAACACCCAGATCACTCCACCAAAATCATTAATCTATTCTCCCAACCTGTTTAAACCAAATTCAACTCTTACTTAAAATAAAACTGTCTTATGTATTAAGACTCAGTTGTACTTAATGTTAAGACAACAGGGTCTGTTTTCACTAATCTCTTCTGGAGTGGGAGGGCTGATATCAAACCAGAACTTTAATGAATAACCTTTCTCGATCTAGAACTTTTATGATTATAATAAATATTGAGCTATTTGGTCAAAAATCAGTCCTTGTAAGTCTTTGTAAGTATCAGCTCTGGATTTTGCCATTTTACACGGCTGCCTAAATTGGCAGTGGTGACATTTGTTTGTTTTTGTAGCTAGCAGTAAGAAATACTGTTTTAAATCATATCCTTTAGCAAATAGAATAATTTTTAGTGTGTTGAGAGAAGTTTTTATGAAGTATTTTATGGAAATAGTTACTGTTAAAGTGAACTTAAATGCATTGAAACATTGTGGTTTTTGTTTTATGTTGATAGTTCATTGTAATTACAATAGCTGTTTGAACAGAAAAGTTTCCGAAAATTCAAAATTAATTACCAGCTCACTCCAGCCTGGATATGTCCTCATCATGAACTCAGTTTTGTAGTTTGCATTGAATAATGAGTTTAGCATTAGATAATTACTAGTGTTTGTTTGCAGTGTTGGTTTCAAAACTACAATGCTAAACCCAAGAGTAAACTTTTTTTAAACTTTTTTTTGCCAGTGCAGTAAAATTGTATACAATCATCATTGAACTGTATTATAATTTCTGATGTTACCCACAATATGTTCTCAGACGTACTCTGCATGTGTTAGGGGTTTCTCTCACTTTCATTTTAAAATCGAAAGCAAGCAGATTGTTTTATTATTTTTTTACAAGTCCCACCTGTCTTTGCGAGAGCATGTCCTCTGCCCCAGAAGCACTTTCAAAAGCTTTTGTTGTATATGCACTGCTTTGAGGTGTGGGTTTATTCAGGAGTGACTCAAAATGAAACTAATTCAGACACCTTATCTTTGAATTCTTGAACATATTTAATCGTCATACTTTCAATCTCATTCTGTGGATTTCTAATTAAAACTGCCTTTTAAATTCAGGAGCTCAGATAAGCCCATGGATATGATGGAAATCTCCCGTAAGCAGTTCTAATATAAAATCAAGTAAAGTTTGTCTGGTGTTTTGCTTAAAAGTAATGGCAGTAGTACCCAGGAAATGTCCTTTGTCATACAGGCAGTCTCTTAGTACCTTAGCCTTGGACAGAGTTCAACCCGGGGCTTGTACAAGCGCCAGACTGATGGTTCACGTTTGCTCTCACATTTACAGAGAACCTAACCGCCATAGGGAATACAGTCTGTTGATTACAAGTGCGCACACTGTCATGTAGGTTATGACCTAGTTGTTCTAGTGTTTGCATATCCTATCTGATTACCTTCATAGTCCTGTCTGTGCAATTATGAGTAGAGAACACAAAAGGTTATGCACACACACACACACATTTATATATATTTATTACATTTAAATTTAGAAAATTCTTTAATTTAACAAAAATAAGGAAATTGCCCCTTAAATGCCCTTCTCTGATTACACACAGCCTCCAGTGGTTTATATTTCAGGGAATCAGGAATTTGGGGTGAACATCAGCTTTTGTAAAATGACCTTTTTAGTGTTGTCATCAGGACATGCAGAGTGCTATTGTGGTTGCCATTCAGCACACCTGATTCAGAGCTCAGTGCTGCATGAAAGTGCAGTTTTAGCAAAAGTACAAGGCTGCAACGTATTGCAGCTTTTCTCTAGAACCTACAGCAATGACGTGTTCCAATGCAATTGCTCTTTGTACCCTTACTGTATGCTGCAGTTTTGGCACAGTCTTCAGAAGGGTTCTAGAAGTTATGTTTGCCTTGCTGTAGCATGTATTGAATATACATTTAATTAATAAACTGTTGCCAGGTTTGACTCTTTATAGGTTATTAGCTAACTTATATATGTTCATATATGCTCATTGGCCATTTTACCAAATACAGGTTCTGTTTGTACTAGTGTGACTGTATTACATGTATTCATGTGGCTGACACTTTTATCCATAGCAACTTCCAAGCTTCAAGAACATTGAAGAGCATTGATGTGAGCGCTACAAAGAAATTCAACACATTCCTTTTAGTCATTAAATACAGATGGCAAGTGCTACAGCATGTACTATAAGTGGTACATTACTAACTGGAAGTGCTAGAGTCCAGGACCTTCCTCCTCATTAGTAAAATACTACAAAAGAGTCCAATACATTAAATACAGATGGCAAGTGCTAGAGCATGAACTATAAGTGGTACATTACTATCTGGGGACATTCTCTAGGCAGTATTTGGATGGAGATAGATTGTCTGTTGGGCTTAGATGCTGTATGGGCACTGAAGGTGCTTCTTGAACATAGAGGGAGACTCTGCAGTTCTGATATAGTTGGGCAGTTAATTCCACCAGTGAGGAATAACAAAGAAGAGTGTGAGACGGAATCTCCAAGTGGCTGTTTGCTTGTTGATCTGAGTGATCTGGTGGGTATGTAGGTCTGGATCAGTGTTCTGTAACTGAGAGCAGACCCATTGTTGATCTTGTAACCTGATGATATCAGTGTGGCACCCTTGCTATGCTGAGAATGGTCCACCACCAAACTATTCTCTGGTCTGTGGTGGTCCTACTCCACTGATTGATGGGGTAGAGAGTGCCACAAATAATCATTCACAATAGCAGGCATCAGCCAGTATTTGTGTATCTTCAAAGTGCCTTTATATGGTAAGTATGGCTGATAAGCTGGCCAGCAAGTGTAGGAACAAGGTGCAAAATGAGAAATAGTGCCAGTATTTGGATCTATCAATTGAGGTATAATCTTGGCTAGAGTTTCCCAGCCCTAGTCCTCAATATTAGTGCTTTCTTGGTCCCAGCACAACTGATTAATCTTAATTTGTGGGCACTGGTGGCCTGGGGTAAGAAGATTGTACTGAATTGGCTTCAGGACCAGGTTTGGGAATTTATTATCTAGGCCTACTGAACTTCACATTATATTTGGCTTCTTGTCAGAAACACTCTAGTCATTGCTAGTTTTGCTCTTCTTTGGTTTTTTTGCTGTAGGGGTGGCATACCGCAGCCAGAGCAGCGAGGGGGTCAGCTCTCTCTCCAGCTCCCCATCCAACAGCCTTGAGACTCAGTCTCAGTCCCTGTCTCGCTCACAGAGCATGGACATAGACACAGCATCCTGCGAAAAGAGGTGAGTCTTACTTTGGGCAGAAGATAAATGTTTGCACATTTACGTATACGCTCAAACAAGGTAAGGTAAAGAGGATGGGGTTTGAATAAAGTACATTATTCAGTGTCATTAAGCCTACTTCACTGCAGGCTTTTCAACAAAGCTGACTGATACATTTCACAGTTCTGGTAGAATGGAGGAAGTGTGGCGAAAATATTTTTTTCATTTGCGTTTGTGGCATTTCACAGATAACGGGGTAATGAGAAAGTGTCCTTTGATGATGAAATTGAAGTCATAAGCAGCACTGGCAACACACACTTAATTAACAAGTTATTTAAGAATTTTGAGGATATGTAGTTGAGTATGCTGTTTGCAAAGTCTCTTTACAAAGGAGTCTCTTTACAAGAGCATTTGAAATTTCTATTATTGTTGCTTTGATGGATTTAAATGTTTGTTGCTAGGAACATATTCATTGTGAGATTTCTTTCTCTATTCAAAAGTGTATCTGTTTTGCTTTTTTGTGTATTGTGTTTATTGTGAAAGAGCTGTCATCAGCCATGTGGTACTACCAGAAAAACACAAAATGGAAAAGCTTTTGTGCATGTCCACGTCCCCACCAATCTCACATAGATTGACTTGTAGCGTTTTACAGGAGATAAGCTTCCATCAGACTGACTAAGATCAATGCTTTGAACTCTGCTGTTTACATGATATTTCCTTAGTTTCACTGTGCAGTCTTTGGTAGGCTCCTATCACATGATTGATGGATGTAGAAATATAGTCTCTGTTTATCTTCTAACATACACTTGTGTCTCATCCTGTCCTCGTCTTCAGCATGTCCCAGGTGGATGTGGACTCAGGAATTGAAAACATGGAAGTGGAGGACAGTGACCGCAGGGAAAAGCGCAACCTAGCTGAGAAGGTGAAATTTGTGAGGCGTCCTGTGAAGCGATTTTATTTTTTGACACATTAAAACCCGAAATAAGCAAGCTTTTAAAAGTTACCCATAATAACTTAGAATATAAATTATTTATACAGTTGCTTTGTGAGAGAATCAGTTGCTTAGTGATTATTAAATGAATAGATTTGATAACTGAATACCTCCTGATTTTTCACAGGACTCCTCGTCTAACCCAGATGTGTCTGAGGAGCAGGCTCTGCAGCTCATCTGCAAGATACTTCGTGTCTCCTGGAAGGAGCAGGATCGTGATGTCATCTTTCTGCCCTCACTAGCTGCCGAGTTCCAGCAGAATCCAAAAGATGGTGAGAGGGAGTGAGAGCAGAGAAACACGAAGGACAGAATACACAGTGTAAAGTGATTATACAATAATGTATTTGCTTGAGCTGGTATTGTTTCTTTTCCTCCAGTCTATTCTGATTTCAAAGACCTAATTGGCCAGATCCTGATGGAAGTTCTTATGATGTCCACCCAATCACGTGACTGCAACCCCTTTGCCAGCCTGACCGCCACATCACAGCCAATCACTGCTGCCAAATCTCCAGACCACCACCTGACACTTGTCCAGCCTTCCAGCCAGGGAAGCAGTCCCATGATGCCTTGTGGAGGCTCGTTTGGTGCCAGCTCTTTGTCCAGGCAAGTGTTGGCAATCAATGATTCATCGCTTGAATAGGTGTGCAATTCGGGCAATTTTTAAACTGAATCCTGATATGTTGGTATTTCCAGCTCATTGTCTAGTCTTTCAGTCTACAACCAACCTACTAAATCATATGTTTTCCATGCACTGTCTTATATGTACATAACTTTTAAGTATTATTTCACTATCAGTGTCTGCTGTCATTTTTTTTCCTGAGCTTTTCCTTGTCTATACTTTTCTGTGTTTCATGTTCTTTCTAATTCCTATTGTTTTCAGTTTGTATGGATGTAGCCCACACACTTTAACTCAAAACAGGATGACCACTCCGTCAGTACCTGTGCCTATAGCCCCGCCTACAGTCGCCCTGACTGCAGCTGCCCCATCTGCAGCTGCCCCATCTGTCCCTTTCCGCTCCCCCTCACCAACCCTTTCAGCTCCTCTGCCCATTTCTCAGAGATATAGGCCCTACTCTCTCAGCCCCTCTCAGTCATCCTCTCTCCCTATGAGCCCGAGTCCCAGGACGGTGCATGCAGGGCCATCATCTTCCCAGTATACTGCTGTCCAAAGCTCAACTGTGCCCTCCAGCCCCCAGACTGCTCCATTGCCATCCCCCAGGCATCGTGCACCACATACAGCTGTCCCAATCCCCTTCTTGCCTCCCTCTCCTACCACTATGGCCAGACGAACTGCCTTGGCTGCCCGGATGCCCTCTAGGTATATTCTCGCTATGTTAGATGTGAAGCTTTGCCCACTAAACCAGTAATAAGCTAACTGGCATACAGGGAGTTGATGATTGTGCAGAATGAATTTTAATAAAGTTGCACTACTCTGTGTTTAGGTATCAACCAGTTCTTTTAATATCACGACTAATGTGAGCAACAACGCATAACTCCTAACTTACGCATGTCGCGAAGCAAGCTTTTCGGTAAATCATTTGTTTGCATTTGTGCACCACTTTTAGCCGTCTGACATTTTCTCAGGTTTTTAACAGATTTGCTTACTTCTGCTATACAATTTGCTGCTGCTGTTGCGTTGTTTACACAGCTCTTGCTTATATGCTGATCTCCATCCAGTGATAATCTTTTTAATGACTAGAATTAAGCTTACATTAGTCCATTTGTGGTTCCTCCTCTCTGTGAGAAATCTCATTAAACCCTCCCCTGTCCTTCATTTTACATCCTCCTATTGTGCACCCGCCCTTCTGCCGTGGCCATGCCAGCCCTTTCTCTCTCCTCTTCTTTGCCCTGTCTGACATGTCTCAGGACAGCAGTGATGATGAGCTGGAGGAAGACGAGGAGGAGGAGGATTTTTCTGGGGTTCAGTTTGGGTCAAGGTACCAGCGCCAGTGTGTGTTGCATGCTTCAGCGTGCTGCCTGGCCACTAACAGAAACACACTGTGCCCTGTGCTGGCACAACAAAGGGACCTTGCCATAAAAAGAACACATTTCATGTTAATGAAGCTGCTGCTGTTTTCTTTGTTGTTGTTTTATCCTACACCTGCGAACAAGGAGAGACAGTGTAATATATCTTGTCCATGTCATAGGGATTTTAGTATCGAGTATTTTTGATCTTCTGTTGTTACCACTATTTGTTCATTAACTTTTTCAAAATGTAGTTTTTATTGCTTGTTATTGAGGAAGGCTTACTTACATTTTACATTTAGCTGACGCTTTTGTCCAAAGCAACTTCCAGGTACAGGAAACAACAGTATTATTGAGAATTGCGCAAGCATTGGGAAATGCCTGGTAATGACCAATTTAGGTGCTTAATCTGTGCTGGATGATTAAATAACATGACTAATGAAAGGGGCAGAGGATTGCTGTGGAGTGTGTCCTCTCACCTGGGAATCCCTCACTAATGCATGCATTATCAGATAGGAGGCGCTTAGCAAGAAAGACTGATTTCACTGTTTTTGTGTAATATGCTTAAAGCATTTTTTGTGGAAGATCAATACAATAGCAAGTGTTGCTTTAGGTGTTTCTTGATGACCAGGTACTTGCTATGTCCTTGACTTTGTAAATGTTGATTGACAAGCTTTTAAATGCTTTGCATTGACTCTGAACTTATATTATTCTGAACTGTGCAATGTATTTAGTGTGTATAAGACTCTGCATTATTTTGTTATTCTAACATAAAGCCTGTAAACCCTCCTTTTACAGGATAGCGTCATTTGATTGCATTTTATTTTTCTGAAGCTGGGTTTACCATCTATGTGTCACTCTTCAGCTTGGTTTCTTGTTTTTAATGATATCCATGTATCTATCTCTATCCATCTCTCCTTTTGTAGCCTGGGTGCGTCTGGTGGTGGAATGGGCTGTGACTCGGGCAGCGACCGCTTCACCATTGAGGCTTGTAAAGAGACTGAGATGCTGAACTACCTCATTGAGCGGTTTGACAGCGTGGGCATGGAGGAGAGAAAAGCTCCCAAGGTGACACTTCACTGAGAGAACCTAGTTTCCATGTAAAACATGGCCAATGTGACACTGCACAAAAGAAATTAATGTTGTCCCTCTATTTTGAGGTGCAAACAGATTTGAACATTGTTAAAAAATTTCCTAATGATACCACCCTTCTTAGATAAAAAAGATATCTCATGGAAAAAAGATCAGGTGCTCTTTCTAAGAATGAAAATGAAATTCATCATTGAGCCAAGGGGAACTCCACTCATTAGGCTGGTTGTGTTGTGGTGTCTCTGCTGTATTTCCTAATTTTGAGTTGTTGACATACTGTTGCAGATGTGCAGCCAGCCGGTGGTCAGTCAGCTGCTCAGCAACATACGCTCCCAGTGTATTTCGCATGCTGCTCTTGTGCTTCAGGGTGCCCTCACTCATCCCAGGTCAGTCTTCCTATTACTGTTATTGCACCTCACAGCCATCGCCTCATAATTTGATGTAATGCTCCTGTGGCCTGTGTAGAGAAAACCAACTTATCTTTTTTAATGCTTTACCTTACAGCTGCAAACATTTCTATTGCTCTGTTGTTTTTTACTTAGGCATTTCTGAGTCATTTATTTTTAATATGAAACATTATTAGATAAGAATAATATATATATAATAATAATAAAAAGAAGAATTTTATTTAACTGAATATATAATAACCAGAAAGCACTTAATTTGCTTTTTAAAGTTTTTTGTTGTTCACATTAAAGATATAAAGAAACAACTACATACAAGAAAAGAGCACATAAAAATACATTATATTAGGGCTATTTCCAAATGTTTATCAATATTTAAAAGTTTTTATTTCATAATTTGGTGATCGATGATATCATTCAATATTCGAGAAGATTTTAAAGATTTTTATATAAATTGCAGTTGGATGTGAAGTATTTTTTTGCAAAATGCAGTTAAAATGCTTAAAAAGGTATTTTAACATTTAAATAAATGAACACTGATTAATGGAATGCAAACAAATGTATTTGTGCGGCAGGAAATGCTGGTTTATTTTATGACTGTCCTTTAAGCACATTTATTAGTGTTATTCACTGTGCTCTCTGAATTTGTTACACATTGCCTTGTTGTTTCAATTCTTCCACTTTCTTGACTGCAACAATTATTAAAAAAACATGAACATAAATATGAAGTGTTCATATTAAGACACAACAAGATCACTGTGCTATTAATGGTTTTGTTTTAATTTACAAGAAAAATAGCAAATATACTTAAATATTTAATTTAGACACCTACCCTACATCAGAGTATCTAATCCTAAAGAAGGGATCTTTGTTTGTGCTGGTACATCTGAAGCATTGAATATGATGGGTGCTCCTCTTTCTAATCCTTCCCAGGGCCCCACTGCAGCCCTCCCTACTAGTCCCCTACATGCTGTGCCGGAACCTTCCATATGGCTTTATCCAGGAGCTGGTGCGCATGACTCACCAGGAGGAGGAGGTGTTTAAACAGGTGGGAGGTGCAGCGCATGCCACATGCTGATTCATTTTGTGCTTGAAGCTGTGGAGGAAGATAATAATTGATGTGCCATTCTCAATGACATTAAATGTGTTTTAGAGGAAAAACTGAGTAAGTTGTTCTTAACACCCAGTAATCCATGTTTTATCCTTATTTAACCCTGGTCATATCCAGTGTACGTCTCTTTGATATGTTCTTCTTGCTGCCATAATGCAACAAATGATGTTCCTCAAACGGAGCTTGTTGTTTGTTTGGATAATGGAGGTTCCTCAGGCTAATCCATTGATTTGTTTGTTTCTTTATAGTTGTAGTGTGGTACTCTCCTCCTTTCAGCAGTATCCCTCTGTGATCAGTGTTCTTCTTCTTGCAGATTTTTATCCCTATTCTTCAAGGGCTTGGTTTAGCTGTGAAAGAATGTTCTTTTGACAGTGACAACTTTAAGTACCCCCTGATGGTAAGAGAAGGAAGACTTTCCCAGGCTTAATGCGTTGCTTCTGATCTATTCCTGTGACAGTCCGTCCTCTTGAAAGCTTTTTACTTACTGTTGAATCCAAGTTGTTCTGTTTCAAATCCAATTTGTGTCCAAAAACCGTTATAATGAATTGCATGGCACATAATAAAATCTTTATAGATGATGTACTGTATCTAATTGGATATAGACAAATAAAAATACATTATAAAAGGTCATGGGCTTTAAAAATTAGGTATGCTTTCTTGCAAAGCCAGTCAACATCAAGGCTCAGTAATACACTTCAATAAGACACATTTTGGTGTAGCCTTTCACAAGAAAAGCCAAACTACCTCCATTCATCCATCCATCCCCCTTTCCTTGTCAATGTTGAGCTGTTGAAAAAAATGCTTGAATTGGCAAGTTTGAATCAAAATCACCAACATTCATAAAATTGTAATGCAAAAGCTTTTCTGAATTAAATAAAAAGGTGAATAGAGGTCACAAGAGTGATTGCGTTTCTGTTTTTGCTTAGCTATAGCCACATACAAAAATGTAGCAGACATCCCATACAGTGATAAAAATGTAATATGTACCTTTTATCATGTTATATATGATTTTAAAGAGCCATGATATTAAAGACATTATTATTAAAGACAACATTATTTAGACATTTGTCAGTACTCTATATTTTTTATGAATGTGTTTAATTCTCTTGTTGATAAACTCAAAATTGGCATTATCCAGGAAGCTGTTTAATATTGAATGTTGAATCCAGGACACTGTTAATTCTTTTTTTTTTATATAGGCTTTAGCTGAACTTTGTGAAATCAAGTTTGGAAAAACTCACCCTATGTGCAATTTGGTAAGTTTTCTAAATGGTTGGCTGCCCTTAGACCCTTACAAAGTTCAGACTTCCTGTGTGGCTTTACTAGGTTGAATGTGAATAGTGAATGT
The DNA here is from genome assembly GCA_037576955.1 of Lepidarchus adonis. NCBI lineage: Eukaryota > Metazoa > Chordata > Actinopteri > Characiformes > Lepidarchidae > Lepidarchus > Lepidarchus adonis. The sequence continues at coordinate 24,375,027 of JBBIGC010000131.1, forward strand.
GAATGTGAATGTGAACACCTTTCTTGGTTGTATATGTTGCTATTTTAATAAAACAAAGTTCCAGAAAATTTTACTTTGCAGAAGAAAAATCATATTCTTATATTTAATGTGTGTGTGTGTAGATCACATCTCTGCCGCTGTGGTGTCCTGATCCTTTGAGTCCCGGAGCAGGCAGAGAGATTCAGAGACTATCTTTTCTTGGAGCCTTCTTCAGTCTTTCTGTATTTGTGGAGGATGATGTGAGTCACTTTAATCATAGTCTTGAAGAGTCCCTGTAATGCAAAGATGCACATAAGCACAGTTCAGTGCAAATTGTTAACGCTCATTGTTAATGTGTCACCTTGATCAGAAGTGATTCGTAACACATCAAATTCTTCTTTGTTAGACGAAGGTGGGAGACAAGTACTTCTCAGGCCCTGCCATTACCATGGAGAACACGCGTGTGGTCAGTCAGTCCCTGCAGCACTATCTGGAGTCTGCCAGGGTAAGTGCTACAGCTCAAGCGCTCATGCATTTTTAATGTGCTTCTCCAATCAATCAGTGGAACATTGCCTAGAAAATTCTTTTTATAGTAAGGTGCACTGCTACTGAACGACCTGGTCACCTTTTATCAGCCTTTATGGCTAAATGTTTTACTGAAATTCTGAGTTCAGAATGGATTTCTGTCAAAGCAGACCTCTGTGCTGATTTTTTCTCCCAGTAATCAGAGTAATTTAATTATGCTGTCACAAATTGTTACATATTTGTGGGTTAAGAGTTTGTGATTATGGGTTTGTGGTCCTCAGGGTGACCTGTTTAAAATCCTCCACAACATCTTGCTGAATGGAGAAACGAGGGAGGTTGCCCTCAGCTACATGGCAGCTCTGGTAAATCGTAATGTGAAGAAGGCTCAGATGCAGGTATGACTCATTTCTGATTAGGATTTATTCTTGCAGCTGCTACACACAATCCATTTAGCTGGCATCAAATTCAAAAAGCATGTATGAGCATGTATTTTCCAAAAAATCCAAATTTGAGATGGGAGTTATTTTAAGGCGTTAGGGTTTACATGGTTTGCAAAAAATCATGGTCTGTTTGTGTTTACATATCACACAGCATTTCTTTGGGAATCAGAGTTGAACAATCACTTCTCTCCAAACTGCATATTAAGGTTGATAGACTGATTGTTTTGGTCTTTTTAATTAGTCAAGTAAATCCTTTAAAACATTTATATGGAATTGTGATGGCTTAATTTGTGTGCTGCAGCTGTCTTAATCTGACCTCAGTATCACAAACTGTAGTAATGACAATTAACAATGTTTTTATTGTGCAGGCCTAGCATTTATGTATACAGTGGTGTGAAAAGTGTTTGCCCACTTTGTCTCATATGGCCATGTAGGTTTGGATTTTTTCTCCCTCGATAATAAAATCCTTTAAAAGTGCATGTTGCGCTTACTTGTGTTTATATTTGTTTAATGATCTGAAACATTTAAGTGTGACAAACATAAAAATCATGAAGGGGCAAACACTTTTTCACACTACTATGTCTCTATTTATTTATTTAGTTATTTATTTTTTATCTGGCATTTGTTCCAGACGGATGATAAGCTGGTGTCCACGGATGGCCTCATGATGAACTTCTTGTGGGTGCTGCAGCAGCTTAGTATGAAGATTAAGCTGGAGACTGTAGATCCCCTCTACATTTTCCATCCTAGGTGTCGACTGAATGTGAGCCTTGAGGAGACCCGGCTAAAAGCCACTATGGAGGAGCTGAAAGTCTGGCTAACAGAGCTGCGTGAGTACATTATTAACATGGCTCTTTGTTCAATAATAAAATTGTTATTGTGCTACTATTCTATTATAATTGTACTATTTACAAAAAATAAAATAAAATGAGGGTTTAAGTCTTAAAAAGTTTTTAAAAACTCTTTAAAACTTTAAGATATTATGTACTAGGTCTTAAAAGGCTTACACTTAGGTCCTAAATGTCAACATGTACATGTTTTAATGCTAGTATTTTTGGTAGCTCAAAATTCTTTGATGGCTTAGTGTAAGTTCAGTCCAGGGATAGCATGCTGTAATAAGAGTAAAAAGGAGAACAAGGCGGGACAGATGGCTGATATGCAACCTGCTTGGCATTGATCTCCATAGATGAAGACTGATGGTTTGTGAAATAATGTGGCATTTAATAAGGTTTTCTAAGGTCCATTTATTTTACTTTAGTCTTTTAAGGTTAAGTGCAAGTTTAACTTTAGTATTTAGTATTAATGTCTGGCTAAAGCCAATTAAAAACCCACTGCACATTTGTGCAAGAAAATGCTAAGGTTGTGCAAGCTTGGTGTAAAGGTATTAAAATTACATGGGAAATCAGGTCTTAAATTTCATTCATTAACTTCCATTCAGTCTTTAACTTGTTGAAACCTTCAGAAAAGAACATAATTGTGTCGTTTATTCACTATTTTACAATCTGTATCTGTGTTTTAACTCCTTGCAACAGAATCAACACGACATACAGTGGAGGAAATACAGTCCCAAGCAAAAGTTTAAGACCACTTGACAAATGGCAAAAAATCATATGTTGCATGGTTGGATCTTAACAAGGTTTCAAGTAGAGCTTCAACATTCATGCTCAAAAAATATTTTGTCTTACTCCCATTTCTTCTTGTATCAATTTGACAACAACAACTAAACTGAAACAGGCTGTTTTATAGATGATCAAAGTTTAGAACCACACCTCCAAAAAAACCTGCAATTCCCCCCCCCCCCCAAAACAGAAATCAAAGTTACAAACATGTACTCAGCAGTGAGTAGCTCCACCCTTATTGTTGATCACTTCATGTTTGATGCAAGCATTTCCATGAGGTTAGTGGGAAAATTCTCCAAGTGGTGAAGACGCTGCACAAAGGACATCTTCTGTCTGGAACTTCCCTTGCCATTCATCCCCAAAGGTTCTCAATTGGATTTAGATCAGGGAAACTCGCAGAATGGTCCAAGAGTGATGTTATTCTCCTAGAAGAAGTCCCTTGTCCTGTCGGCATTGTGTACTGTATCATTGTCCTGTTGAAAAACCCAGTTGTTGCCACAGAGATGATGGCCATCAGTCATGAGGGATGCTCTCTGCAACATCTGGACATAGCCAGCGGATGTTTGACGCCCCTCAATCAATCCATCAGACTCCGACCTCTCCACCATGGGCAAGACCAAAGAGCTGTCTAAGGATGTCGGGGTTGAAAATGGTTGAAATGGGCTACAAAATCATAAGCAAGAAGTTTGCCATTATACACCTAAATGATTCAGAGAGTGCTTGGAAGAAGGTTTTGTGGTCAGATGAGACCAAACTCGAGCTCAACTCCTTATGTTTGGAGGAAGGCAAATGTTGACTATTACCACAAGAACACCATCCCCACTGTCAAGCATGGAGGTGGAAACATTATGCTTTGGAGGTGTTTCTCTGCTAAGGGCACAGGACAGCTTCATCACATGGATGGAAGGATGGACAGGGCCACATACCCCTAAATCTTTAGCGACAAACTTTTTTTCATCTGCCAGGACACTGAAAATGAGTCATGAATGGGTCTTTCAGTATGACAATGACCCAAAGTATACAGCCAAGGCAACAAAGGAGTGGCTCAAGAAGAAGTGCACTAAGGTCATGGAGTAGCGTAGCCAGTCTCTGGACCTTAATCCCATAGAAAACCTGTGGAGGTAGCTGAAGCTTCGAGTTGCCAAGGAACAGCCTTGAAACCTTAATGATTTAGAGCTTATCTGCAAAAAGTAGTGGACCAAAATTCCCCCTGCTATGTACACATCTGGTCATCAACGTCTGACCTCTGTGCCTGCCAACAAGGGTTTTGCCACCAAGTACTAAGTCTTGTGTTGCTTGGGGATCAAATACTTATTTCACCCAATGAAATGCAAAGCAATTTATACATTTTATATGATGTGATTTTCTGGATTTTCTTTTTGATATTCTGTCACCTGTTAAAATAAACCTACCATTAAAATTATAGATCATATTTTAATTTCTTTGTCAGTGGGCAAACTTACAAAATCAGCGAGGAATCAAATAATTATTTCCTCCATTGTATGTTACTGTAAAACTATACTGTAAAAGACTATAACAAAAATGTAATCTTGTTCAGATTGTATTGAACATCTGCTTGTAGTCACATGCAATACTAATTGAAAATTTAGAATCTAGACATTTATGAACATTCCTCCACGTGAGCTGCAAGTAAAAATAAGTCATATTTGATTACAAAAAGTTTAACCTTAAGAAACCACAATGTCCCTGAGTAAATAACCAAAAGTATTTTAATTTTAGCTGCTTTGTTAGTATGGTTTTAGTACTCTACTGGTAGCCTATACTTGCAGCAGTATTTGATACCATCTCTCCTCACTCATTCTGTAGATGAAGATCCATCCAAGTTCTCAGAGCCTAAGTTCCCCACAGAATGTTTCTTTCTAACGCTACACACACATCACCTGTCCATCTTGCCTGGGTGCCGACGTTACATCCGCAGACTAAGAGCCATCAGAGATCTCAACAGGTATGTGTATATACATTACATTCATATAATGAGTTAAAATGCTCAGGGTGCTTTTCAGAACCTTGTAATAAGCATTTACATCATGATTTAAACATTTCCTAGAACTTCATAGAGGTTTAAATAGATTTAATGTTGTGCTGACTACAAAGCTTGGCTGATTTAAATATAAAGGCTTTGCTGTTTGTGGCCAAAAATAACCTCAGAACTCATCATTTTCTGTTTTTCTGGCTTCACTTATATTTTATTGTTTCCATAGACTGCCTGAAATAACAGTTTTATAAGGGTTAGTGCTGCATTAGTGGCATCGTTCAAGCTCCTCATTAAAAGTAAAACCCCTAGAGGAAGCTGATTACATTAGCCCCAAGCAAGACACACGCTTCTGAATGGCTAGTTCCCCCTACTGTTGGCAACTCTCATAACACTCAGCAGTTAATCTTTGTGTTATTGCTTGTTTAGAGTGTGGGTTAGCTGAGGTAATGTGTGTGCATGTACTTGTGTACACACCACAGGACTGTGGAGGAGCTGAAAAACAGTGAGAGCCAGTGGAAGGACTCACCTTTGGCCAGTCGTCACAGAGAGATGCTGAAGAGATGCAAAACCCAACTTAAGGTTTGTAACACTAGACCTCATTGCACTTTTCTGTGTAGAAATATTTTTAATAAGATCATCAGAAACTACGTAAAGGATTTTTATTGTGAATAAAATTTGTGGCTTTTGGTTTGTCTGTAGAAACTAGTGCGCTCAAAGGCTTGCGCTGATGCTGGCCTGCTGGATGAGAATCTGTTGCGCAGATGTCTGCAGTTCTACAGTATGGTCATTCAGCTCATCCTGCGCATGGTGGACCCTGTCTACCCAAAGTCAGTCATGTCGTATTTTAGCCTCTTAAGTGCCCTGACATACCAAGCTGACTGGTAGCTGTGTTGCCTGTTCATTATGACTATCTGCCGTAGTTTAAGAAGTGGCCTCCACAGTGTTGGTTCTAGAAAGTGTCTGTTTGGCGAATCTGGCATCATAGGACAGTGGTAGGAGAGAGTAGTGCTCAAAATGTAAAGTGAAGATAGCTAACCTAGCAAAATAGCTAAGCTGGTCTTCCCATAATACTAAGTCCACCATTTTTATGATTATTTTTTAACGAAAATACAAGGCACTGCCCCCTCCTGGTGTGGACATGTAAGCAGAAACAAAATTTGCATGTGAGAAAATGTGACATTTTTCACATAATAAAATTAAAGGTATTTATCAGTTAGCCTTGATTGGTTCTACTACTGTGGTTGGTGTGTCAGAGGCCCTAAAATTCAGCCATTACTAATACTTTTGCACACACATGATCTTAATCTTGCATACCACTCTTTGTCAAAACTTACTGCAGTGTCACTCTGCCCCTGAGTCCTGAAATTCCCAAGAGCTTTGGTGCACTGCCCGAGTTTTACGTTGAAGATGTTGCAGAGTTCCTGCTTTTCATTGTGCAGTAAGTAACTCACTGTGCATATGAGATATCAAAGCCATAATGCCATCTCTAGATAATTTATTAAACATAGTTAGTTACTAATGAGAATTGTTCCCTTTTCTAGGTATTCTCCTCAGGTTCTATATGAGCCCTGCACTCAGGACATTGTGACCTTCCTAGTTGTCTTCATCTGCAGTCAGAACTATATCAGGAACCCTTACCTGATTGCCAAGCTGGTGGAAGTATTGTTTGTCACAAACCCGGCAGTGCAGCCCCGCACCCAGCGTTTCTTTGAGATGATCGAGAACCACCCCCTGTCTATTAATCAGCTGGTCCCTGCTCTCATGAAGTTCTACACAGGTTAGTGGGTTTGGTTAACTTGGCACTTTGGTTAAAATTTGAATTTTTAATCATTTTTGTTTTCGAACCCTTTTTTTTTTTTTTAAATTTCAGATGTTGAACACACTGGAGCCACAAGTGAGTTTTATGACAAGTTCACCATCCGCTACCACATCAGTACCATCTTTAAGAGCCTTTGGCAAAACGTTGGCCACCACAACACCTTCCTGGAAGAGTTCAAGTGAGTTTTATGGAATTGTTTTTCTAATCTATGCCAATGATTTTTAAATGGAGTTAAAATGCATACATTGACAATTCAGCTGATGAAACCAACTGATTTATGAAAACTGCAGGATTAAAATATTTCCCTTAATTCCCATTTTATCCTCTCACCCTGCAGCTCTGGGAAGCAGTTTGTACGCTACATCAACATGTTGATCAATGACACAACATTCCTGCTGGACGAGAGCTTGGAGTCCTTGAAGCGCATCCATGAGATCCAGGAGGAGATGAAGAACAAAGAGCAGTGGGATCAGCTGCCCAGGGTTAGTGGACATCAGAGAATAATGTTCTCAAAGATTGTTTCTTTCTATGAACTAAAATTAACATTTGATTAGAAGCCCTGCCAACAATGCTGGACAATATTGATAAAATTCAGTTCAACTATAATTTTAAATATGAAACATTGATTTTAAAGCAGCTAGAAGATAATGTGCTTTGCATTTAGCTGCAGTTTATTATAGTGATTAAAAGCCATATATTGTATAAAACCAATAATGACACAATAGATTTGGTAGTTCTGTGAATGGGGAAATGAGCTATTGGTTTTAAACTGATTCAATGTGCAACTGCATTTGTCCACCTGCTCTTGACAAAATTATTTCCATTGATTTCAATGGTGATCTCAGGAGCAGCAACAGAGCCGCCAATCCCAGCTCGCTCAGGATGAGAGGGTGTCGCGATCTTACCTGGCCTTAGCCACAGAGACTGTGGACATGTTTCATATTCTCACCAAGCAGGTCCAGAAGCCTTTCCTCCGACCTGTAAGTCTTCAGTTTTGCCTCTGTCCTGGCTTCTTTAAATATTTCCTGTGAATTCCAAAACGTCTTATAGGGAATATATTGCAATGCAGGAACTAATGTGTAAGTATTTATGGCAGACAGTAATACAGTAACATTGTCAATATCACATTTACTTCTTATCTAGGCTTCATGAGGGGTTAACGGAGAAAACACCATAAAGTAGTTGCCTCTGAGTAAGTCTTCTTGGTGAATGGGTAAATGCAGAAGATTAGCACACTCCTGCTGTTCTGTAAACAAACCTGAACTCCAGGCCCTGCAGGTATTTATAGTCTCATCTGAAAGCTGAGCTCCTGTCAGTCATTGCATGGAGATTATTTAGGGCAGGTGAATACCGGTTATTATATTTACTCTAAGTGTATACAAAATGTATGGGCAAATATAAATTAGTGTTTACTGAAAGAATAAATACTTTTCTATGGTAGCTGAAAGGGGATTGAAGAACGAACATACTTTTTTTTTTTATTTTTTTATTTTTATTCTTGAACAATGTTCTTGTGTATTGCAGGAGCTGGGCCCACGTCTGGCTGCCATGCTGAATTACAACCTCCAGCAGCTGTGTGGGCCTAAATGTCGGGACCTGAAGGTGGAGAACCCAGAGAAATACGGTTTTGAGCCCAAGAAGCTGTTGGACCAGCTCACTGATATCTACCTTCAGCTGGACTGCGCTCGCTTTGCAAAAGCCATTGCAGATGATCAGGTGTGCATCAGATTATTTACCCCCCAGAATGACATTTAGAGAAGTTCAGATATATTATTTGAGACTACATATTTCCTTTGCTTGTTTTTCAGAGATCATACAGCAGGGAACTCTTTGAAGAAGTTATTTCCAAAATGAGAAAAGCAGGTATTAAGTCCACTATTGCAATAGAGAAGTTTAAGCTTCTGTCGGAAAAGGTGGAAGAAATTGTGGCCCGCAACTCTCAGTCAGAGATGGACTACAGTGATGCTCCGGATGAGTTTAAAGGTAAGTGTTGAACATCTGCCATGTTCTGCGTTAGCCTCAAGTTCTATGGTTGACAGAGTAGCTATTGTGGCTGAAAGATCAGCCCCAACAGGCTGAACATAATCTGCTAACAAAATGCAAGGTATATGCTTCCTTGGATACTCAGCTATGCTCTTCTGCTTGTCTGCACTCTTAACACACCCATTGAATGTGTCATGGGTGAAAGAACCTCTGAGGTGACATCTTGTGGCTGTTAGGCCTTGTCTGCTTCACAGGCCTTGCTTTTAATGCTAAGACCGATGGTGATACTAATTTTGGCTAAATTGTTTATGCTGTTTACTGGTTTGTTCTTTGGATTACAAGTGTATTGAAACTTATGTCTAGTTTATAATTGTGGATAGTTTAGTCGTACTGGTTTTGGTCAGCAGAGAGTAACGCTACATTTTCTCTGTCATGTGACAGATCCTCTGATGGACACTCTGATGACTGACCCTGTGCAATTGCCATCTGGAAACATAATGGACCGAGCCATCATCCTACGCCACCTCCTCAACTCGCCCACTGACCCTTTCAATAGACAGCCTCTCACTGAAAGCATGCTGGAGTCAGGTAAAGAAAATACACTGTCTACACAATAACCATGGTCTATAGGGTATCTGTTTTGTTCATCCCCTTATTGCACAGGGGTCATCTGAATTGATTAATTTTATATTTGAAAAACACACTAAATGTTACCTATTCTGGGTCTTTTTCAGTTCCAGAGCTGAAAGAGCGTATCCATGCCTGGATGAGGGAGAAGCAAGGAGGACGCTTTTCTCAGTGAGCCATGCTTGCTGCCAGTTTAGGATGGTTTTCAACATGGAGCAGGTTGAAGGGGGAAAAAAGCAAAGAGTAAAAAAAAAACTGTCATGAAACCTAATTTGATTTTTCTCCCTTTCTCCTTTTTTTTTTCTTGGGCCGTCAACATAAAGGCTTTTGGTTCTAAAGCATAATAATAAAGTTTAGACTTTTAAATGGTTTTGCTTATGACTGTATATATTACAAATATATAATTGATTGATTGACTGCATACCAAGGTGTAGAGATGCTAAGCTTCACAGTATGGAACTAGCAGCAGACCATAGTGGCTGTATGCTACAAATTCAAAATGGTCTACATTCTTTTGTTTTTGAGCTGCTGTTTGCTTTAAGGGTGAATTTTGTTGCTTTTGAGTTGAGGGAGAAGACAAGAAACCATGCTCTTCTGAGTTACATCTCCAACAACAGAATTTTAGTGCTTGGGTTAAAACACCTTGCATAGTATTGATCACAGACAAGATGTTTACAGACCCCTGACCTCAGATATGTCCTTCACTGAAAAATGGTTCAAAATGAGTGGGGTAGTCTTGTTTAAAATGAGAATACTGGATCTTGTTGAAAATACAAATGTGGGTGTTGATTTAATGTCAATGATTTGTCAGTTGATGCAAAGCATATTGAAAATCTCATTTCTGTTGCTGTTTACTTTGAATGATCATGTTTGTATGGCCTACAGTGAAAGGCCTCCCAAGCAACTCACATAACAATTTCCATAGTGTTAAAGCTGAAACCTGAGCACCACAGAAGAGTTTGAGGATGATGCATCTGCACCAAATGTATTTTTTTTTAAACTTACACAGTTTTATACATTCAGAAGGTTCATCAAATCCCCATGTTCATATTAACCTTGCTTGTTGAAGTTCAACATAAATTATGAATGAGTCATTTTCCTGTAACATAAAGGTTCAACTTGATAGGAATTTGCTTCCTTTGCTACAAACATTTTTCTGAACCCAGGATCTAATCTGTAATAAATGGTAATGCACACACACAAATAGCTGTTGTAATTGCTTTTGTATGCAACTAGTTTAAGCAGGCGTGTCAAGGAATCAAGTACAATCTCGTATGTTTCTTATCACCTTCCATAAACAGTGTAGTGAAATGGCAATGTTACCTCAATATGGATGATCGCTATAATCAGTTTGTAGTGTCCACAGGTAAAGCAGATTGTACATATGGGACAAGGCAAGCTTCATTTATATGGAATGATGGCTTTGAAAATGTAGCCTCCCTCTTGTAGATACTCATTTTATCTGCTAGGCGGCGTCCCTCGCTTTCAGGCGGATCTACTTCCGAACGTCCATGCCATGGCACAACTGCAGGAGCGCTTAGCCATCCTGCAGTATTGCGTCACACTCGCCCCACCCACCACGCGAATCCCAGCCGCTCATTGGTCAAACGGCACATTCCTCAACGGCTTCTCTAACGCATTGGCTCGTGCGACTGTCCGTGAAGGCGGTGACGGGGCAGTTGACGTAATGGTTTTTCTGTAAATCAAAGCATTCAGCCGTGAGGCGAGATAGCAGGACGGCGATTTTCTCCCACAACAGCAATCAAAACGTGGAAACTAGACCTTACCTCAAAAGCCTGCAGTGGAAGCCCAAGCGGTAGAAAATGAAATGCGGCTATAATGGGTGTATATAGCATAAGCGCTATTCGAAGGCATCTATCTGTCGGTTTAACGTTACTCTAGGCGTTGCTGTCACCGGTCCATTTTTCTAAGCTCGCTTTGGAAATTGGGAGGATTCAGAGGTGAGTAAGTTCACGTACTGTATTAAACAAAACAGAAGGGAATTGTTTTCTGCTTTGCCAGTAAGTTCTGTAACGGTCGCGGCTCGCGCTTCAGGTCGAACGCGATAATGTTGATATTTTTAAGTATCTGTAAGCTTACTCTTGTGTGAGAACCGAATTTGTGTACAATTCTTAGCTTTTAAAGTCTTTCTTGCTTCGTAGAGAATAGCAGAGATTGTAAAGCAAAAAAATATCATAAATTGTTTAAAAAATAATAAACGGAGTTGCTAAAGAGGCGGTCTCTGCGCAAAGCTAGTCATCTCTGCTGCTAGTTCACGGCTAGCCTCTTCAGACCGACACACATTTAAAGGTCACTTCAGCACAATGTGTATTTTTGTATCCTGGTGAACTGTGTTCACTTTATCTCTAAAAACTATACGTTTATTTAAATTGCACCTGTATATTCGATTAGATTAGTTAGGATAGCTGACACAAGCTGCTAGTTACTGAACACTGCAACAACACAGCAGTCTGTCCTGAAGTTCGCTAATCCCGACTGGTTTTGTCTAATAAACACTCGCTTTTTAACCAGTTAATGCTTATTCAGAGTACGGGGTTCTATAAGACTGCCCTTCTTTATTCAAAGATTAGGTTACTTTTGTTGACTCCGTCCCAGGCGACACATTTCATGGGCGTATGCCCGTGGAAAGCCGACTACAATGGTGATAATTACAGCACATTTTGGGGGGCCCAGGGCTGTAGATGTGACCGCAGACGGGGAAACCTGAAACTGATAATTGAACGAAAAAGCAGAAGGGTAAGTAACGGAGATGGGCGCTGTTTTGCAGCTGGAATCACCCACTTCTATGTGATGGAGTCGTGTCCAGTGTTGATTCACTATTTGAGTATTTTCCCACCAAATATCTAGATGATTTTTTTTTATTAGCGATGGTCATATTTGAATATCTGTACAATCGGATATACTGAGGAGAGTAGTGATTCATAGTGAACCGATCTGGAAAAGTGGGCCCATCCCTACTGCAGTTTACTGGCAGCCATGTTTGAGGCTGAGAGGGAACCATCTAACGGCGAAGCAGCAAAATGCTATTCTTACTGATCAAGTGGAAGATTACCTTCCATCATCTCCGGCTTATGACAACGCTTTCTTTTTTTAATCCGAGAACTATCCATGAACCTCATTACGTGGTATAAGGGAGGGTCTCGAGAATTCGATTTAATATTTGATTGTATTTTTGGCAACACTATGTTGAGCACTGTACATGAATGTCTTTATCTGGCATTCAGCTAATTATGTAATGTCAGATCCTTATTAAATGTGATTCTAATAATAATTCTTCTTCTGATCTCAGTTTTATTAAAATCTAAACCCTAAACTTACACACAGACGTAACTCTGATTATCAGTCAAATTCACTGGAAAATTGTTGAGGAATTTCGGTATTTGCAGATGATTTGATATATGACTTATTTTTAATTTTGGAACAGACTGGAGGCTACTTTCACTGTTGACTTATAGGGTCAATTGTTTGTCCAATGCGGGAAGCTTCCTGAGGCCATTGTAGATTATTTAAAAGATTATTTTCTCTAAATACAGTGCCTTCAGATAGCATAATCATTTTTATTTGATATTCTCTGGCTTACCTGCAATACTGACACTTTCTATTTAAGACTGATTCGAAGAGGCAAGATAATAATTTGGACTTCTGCAATAACTGCCAGCCATAATGTTCTTAACACTCATCATCATAACTTTTTAAATGCAAAAAAGCTAAATGAGTCATTTTTTCTTTACAGGGATCAGTTTCGCAGGATCACATTGTGACAAACTGCAGCTCCAACAATGTCTGGGGCCTCAGTGAAAGTTGCTGTTCGGGTGCGCCCCTTTAACTCAAGGGAGACCGGCAAAGAATCAAAATGTATTATTCAGATGCAAGGGAACTCCACAAGTAAGTATCTTTGGTTGTTTTTCAGATACTTTTGGTGTTCTATACTTTTGGTGTTTTTGATGTGGTATTTTTAGCAATGTTATGAATGGCAGATGAAATTCTCTCACATGCTTGTAGGCATTCGTGTGACTGGGGTGGAGAAACTAGCCAGAAAATATGTTGCATTTTTGACACTGTACAAAACAGTAACATGAGAAAAATTTAAAGAGCTGGGATAAAGAAGATGACAAAAGGAGGAAAAACAGTCTCTCATTGTGAGTTCCTCAGTGAGAAGGTAGAGAGTTTGTGCCTGAAGTAGGGTGGTATAAGAAGTGCTGAACTTGTGCATTCTGAAGTCACTGCATGGTTCAGTCCTGGGGCTCAGGCTTCCTGTTTATTTTTATAAGCTCACAGAAACCATGTGTTAGTGGTCAGTTTACTTTTTTGTGACATTCAATGAAGCAGGGAAAGGAAATGAGAAGATGTTATCAAATGTAGCAGCTGTTATCGCTACCACAATAATAGGACATGGGTGAATGCTTGTGAAAAGTAGCCTTCACACATTGGGTTGGGTTATTTTTTCAGAATGTACCCTAGTTAAAGAGTCGTACTCCAGTCTCCTGTCTAGGGTTGACTGTTGACTGTTTAGTCCCTGTTTATACCTGGTAATTTCATGTGCTTTGTATTTAAATTGTATCCAGACAGGATTTCAGCCACATGCAATCTTTTACATCTGGTACTTAAATACATCTTTGTTCAGCCAGATTAAAATCGATATTACTATGTAACAAGTAAAATGGATGTCAGATTGTATAAAACAACTACTCACCTTTGCTTGTTTTTCTGTTCTATTAAAAGGAGCACAAAAAGAACAATTTGGCTAAACAATGTATTCAAGAAGATGCCTATTAAGGAAATTGATCTTGCTGTCATAAACCACATGTATGACACATTTTTGTGACACTGTGGAAAAAACAATTTGGTGATATAAATTTAACCAAATTGGTGTTTTATTTCAGAGAGGACAATTGAATTAAATTTAACTCAATAGCAACTCATGTCAGGCAGTGGACTAGAGGAGCAGCAATGCCCGCATTAAGTGCTGACGGGCAATCACTTGTATAAGTAGAACCTCAGGGCTGCAATAGTAATGGGAAGAGTTTTGGCTGTTGAACACAGCTTGACGAGATGCATTCCATTAGGGGATTTCGGTATATTACCTTTTACATAGGGTTTGTAACGACAAACATGCATGCATTTATCATACCTTTTGCATAATGCACATCTTTCAACCACAATATTTAAAACCACTGACCGGTAAAGTGAATAATATTTGATTTTTTTTTATCGCTTCACAGCTGTCAATGAAGAGCACAGTCAGTTCTTTGTGTTAGAGTGATCTAGAACACTTTGACAAATGGCTACATGGCTAGGTCAGAACATCCCCAAAACAACCGTTTTTTTGGGATGTTCCTGATATGCAGTAGTTTGTACCTACAGAATGTGATTTCAAGAAAGGACAAATGGTGAATCAGCGACAGTGTCATGTGCTCCCAAAGCTCACTGATGCATGTGGGGAACAAATAGCCTGTCTGGTCCAATCGCACAAAAGAGCTAATGTAGCACAAAAAGTGAATGCTTGCTATGACTGAAAGGTATCCGAACACACAGTGCACCACAGTGCTGTTTTGGCCGCATGGAGGGAACCTACACAATATTAGGTACATGGTAGAGATGGACGTTACAACAAAAATATCATATTGCAATACTTTGAGAGCGTCACTATGTATTTTCCTATCATCTGTTAAGACATGACTAAACTATTATCTAAATAATGATTTTCCACACAAAGAATGAGTCAGAAGAGCATTTTGATATTAAAAATAAAAGAATCTTTACTTACAGTTTCTTCAGCAGGTACATTTAAACTTGAACAATCATGATGGACAGAAGTTTTCTACTGAAGAACCCACAGCGTTGGGTGAGAGTCAGGCATGACCGCGTGTCATTACCAGACAGACTCACAAAGTCCCTCCCCCAACTGGCCTGGGCATTTTATAGAGAAAACAGCAAAAAGATTTGACTAGTGACGACACGTCACACATGCATCAGCAAAATGAAGTCATCTACATCCCAACCACAAATGCCAGACTTGCCTTTGCCCTTGAGATGTTAACAAATAGATTGTTTAGGCTACAAAGTTCCTTACGCATGTCCCTGTTAGCTGTTTGCTAACATCACTCAAAGCTGCTTCTTTGGCTTATCTTAGCTTTTGGATGATATCTCATGCTACATGAGCATAAAAGACATGTGCTTTTTCCAGGAGGCTATAAAAGCTTGTCCATGGTTCACTTGGTCCTTCCAATGTGAGCTGAGAGAAGCTGCTGCTTAACATCTGAACAGTTGATGGTGGAGCAGAGGACAATGCATTTTTACTGGCAATCAGTCTTTGGTGCGAGAGGAGGTTCTTTCCTCCAACAAGCTCAAAATGCAGTGACGATATTTATACATTAACGGCACCTTCTCTGTTGAATACTGTAGTTTACTTTATTAGTGAATGTTGACCTGCATCTACTGAGTGGGATGCAAGAACTTGGCCGCTTGTGTAAAAAGCCAGTTTTACTGGTAACTTTACAAATGCTGGTATTTCATAGTTGACATGCTATGTTTTGCAGCAGCTTTTTATCTCCATTCCATCAACCAAGTCTAAGACAATCTTCATGTCACCTGTCAAAGCTATGTCCATGCTGTTGTGTGCATGAGTTAGTAGTGCAAAGACATGCTGCTGTTCAAGAATGCGTCGCATATTGAATCTGTTTTGTATGAATCTTTTAGAGAACATTTTAAAACTGTTCTGTGTATGGACAGAAAGAGGATTTGGTGGAAAATGTCTTGTTTACTGAAAGCAATTGCAGATTAGCCCACTAGGTTAAAATTGGTGGAAAATAATATTTTCCTTACTTTGAGTGTAGTTGGACTTTAGCCACATGCCTTCTGAGCTTATGTGGGGCAGAATGACCTCAAGTATCACGTGGCAGCCCACTCAGCTCCAGCAGTGGCGTATGCTTTGTTCTAAAGAGGAAGTAAAGTTGAGAATCCGCAGCCCTTGCATGCACACAGCTGCAGAATGCGCACTGACCAGACTGTGGAGCTGGCAACATTGCAACATGGCCCATTGCTCTTGATTTGGACTCTTTTACAGATGGCATGCTGAGAATGTTGTTCTGTTATGAGGCTGAGCATTCACAACTGCTTGTGTGGCCAGGACTCGGACTGAGAGAAGACCCTTCCATAGCTCACTGTTTATGAATGTTTGTTTTATTCTAGCGGAGTAATCAATATTTGTCTGAGCAGTCTGAATGGCTGTTCTGAGGTTTGAACCTTTCTGTTTTGGACCTTGATGCGTAACTACAGAGCCACCATAAATGTAATGGGGTTGAGGTCAGCATTTTAAAAGCGCTTGATACATACTGGTCAAGAATTCCTACATTGTAAAATTATTTATTATCATATAGGTGAATATTGTTTTGCCACTATGGATGCACCTATTGCTTATGTACCTAAGATTTAGGTTTTAAACCATGGGAATCCTAGGAAAGTCTTTCTCATGCAGCTGCTTTTGACTTCTTTGCAAATTTTTTCTAAAGACAGCCAGTCTTATTTATTTGTTTAGTTGAAAGGAACTACTCCGGTGTGTCCCAATTTCTCCTAAAAGCTTGTGCTATTTGTGATTTTCTTTATGCACAAGTATGAACTCAAGCCCTTTTCAAGATTAGCTTTGACTGAGTGACTGAGTTTTGCTACTGAAATTTTCTTTTTATAATATTATAATAATGGAGCTTAAAATATTGTCTGTTTTCATTCTTTCATATCTGTTATGGTGCTATCTTTTGATCTCTGCATATCAGAGAGAAAACAAATGCTCTGTTTGCCTGCTGTTTTCCTGAGCTAGTTCAGGTTACAGACTTGTTTTAACTGGGCTGCGCATGGTTTTCTCTTGGCTAGTTTTTCACAAATGCAGGAACATCAGTGAGGGAATAAGAGTGGGAGTAGGCAGGAATTCTGCAAACACTCCTTCTCTCCTTTTATGCCAGGCAGCTCTAGAGAGTGAGAGAGAAAAAGAGCAAGAGCCTGTTTAGAAGGGTAGAAATACAGCAGAGAGATTAGGACTCCGTGGAGCGTAATACTCTTCAAGGCCTCTCTAAGCAGAATAGCTAAATGTTAGTCCTCCCTCCTGTTCTCCATTACCTTCAGCTTGCTAGAGTTCTTTTGGATCTGCAAGAGTGAATGCCATCACTGTGAATAGAGGAGGAGAAGGGATGTTGTGTGTGCATTGGGTAAAAAAGCTAAAAACAAGTGTGTCTTCAGCTTGACCTCAATGCTAATGTCTTATGTAACCTCCCCGTTGCTGTATAGTTAAGATGCAGTTTGACCTAGCTATTTGTTGTCTTCATAAAAAGCAAATGCCTGATAGTGCTGATAACACTTTTTTTTAAAGAGCTTGTATTCCTCCAGTTCCATACTGCTCCAAATTCATAACTCTAAAGGAATATCTCAGATTTGCTGGGTAAATGCAGATGGGAGAGATTCTGACAGTGAAACCTTGGGGATGGCTGCTACAGGCTAGAACTGACCGAAGAGACATTACTTAACACTTACTTTGAGAGACAGAGAGCATGCAGTGAAGTAGGAGCAAGCTGAGTGAGTTTTGTATAATGTATAATAAATTTAATAAGTAATGTGTCCCCGTCCCCCGTCCCCCCAAACACATTTTCAAAATTAGACAGGAAAAAAATGTTTTCTACCGCTAGTTTTAAAGAACTTTCTTAACTGTGTGTCTTTTCTTCTTTTGAGGAGCTATGAGTCTTAATGAGAGGAGTCAGAATCCCCTCTTAAATTTGGGTGAAGTGCTGGGATTTCATGGCTCTGTCATGGCTCTCGTGCCAGAAAGGTCGTGAACAGTAAATGCAGAACGATTGACCTGATTAGAAACGTAATCCTTGGGCTCGTCTGAGGTCGCCACACTGCAGTGTTAATCTTCCTGACCCTCACAGGTGCACGCTTGCCTATTGCAAATGTCACTTCACACCGTGAAGGAGGGAACGCTTTTGTTTTGGGCAATGTTCCTCTCCAGGAGAAGATATTCCTCACTTATAATGAAAGCAGAATGATCTGATCTCAGTAGAGATGACCTAAACATACTGTAAAATCAGATGATACAGAATGGTCTATTCCACCGCATGCTCATGCATTGCTGTGGGCTACAATGCAGTGATTTAAGCACTGATGTATGTACAGTACAAGGAATATTTCCAACATGTTTGTCATCCTTGCTCTAGTGAAATAATGGGTTCCATTACAATCAATACTAATGTGCCTTGTGATAGCTGCTGGAGGCAATTACAGGGCGGCTCTTGTTTCTCTGTTCTCTGTCCTCTGTGTCTTTTTGTTGATCTTCAAAATATTCTCCCCTACATAGGTATTGTCTCGTAAGCAATAGAAGAATTTCCTCCTTTACTCCAAGTGTAGATCACCTATAAGCTGTTTGGTGTCCAAAGTTGGCTCCTTTTAGTTTTCATATCTTCAGTTGCTACAAAGTTAATGTAGCTAAGAAGTAATGAAAGTGTAATTCATCTTTTTAAGGATCATGGACTTAAATTAGATCCATAGCTGCTGTGAAACACAGAGGAAGCAAACATCTACACTAGACATTGCGTTGCATTGTGTTTGTAGGAACTTGTTTTGCTAAGCCATTCTTTTACTGTAAAAAAATTGATATAAATGGGTGTTCTGTAAATTAACCTATTTGCATTAAATCAATCCAGTGACCTTGTCACAGTATGTCAAGTTGCCATGTTGCTGTTGCCCAGTCGCCAAAGGGGCTGCTGTTTACTTCTGGGCTTTGTTAACATAGTTTAGAAGAAAATGGGTTACAAATGAAATGAGATGCATCAATTTTCTATCAATTAAAAACTAATATTAAAAAAATAGATATGTATTATGTATAAATTTGCTGTAAATATTATGGAATTGTTTATATGTGTGAACCCACAAATCGGGTGCATTCCTATAAGAAAATGTTTTCTAAAAAGTATGATCCTCAATTCATAATGGACCGCAAAGTAATCTTTGAAATCACTACTATCCATAATGCCAGAATTGTTGTTAATGTAGGAACAAAAAAATATTTCACAGCAAGAGAAATATATCTACCCTCTGAATGGCCAGAACTTGATTCAAGTCTGAGCTGTGCAGTGTTCTGTGTTTTCTTTTAGAAACAAATATTTTTCTAATTCAAACATAAATGAGCTATTAATATTTACTGTGTTCTGTTATGTGGGTACAATTTAGAAAACAGTGCTGTGCTCAACAAACGTTAATGTTTTCTTGGTAGATGACTTTTGACCTAATTTGAAGAATTGTATGTCCTAATCTAGAGATACTTTATTCTGATCCAAAATCTAAATGCATGTGAAAGCAAACCACACTAATCCTTGTGTCAGGGTAGGTTTAGTTGGAGCACAGCCAATGCTCTCTCTGCTTGACTCTAGAAACTACCAGGCTTATCTAGCTTTGGCTCAGACTAGATTTATGAGCATGAGCCCGGTCACAATTCCAAGTGCTTCCAAATTATATCACTTGAAAATCTTATTTGTATGTTAACATTTTAAGTGTTTTATCAATATTCAACATAAAAGGTCAGTAGTTTATTATAAAGTGCCATAAGCAAAATGTTAGTTCCAGGTTGAACCTTTCAGAGGAGGCAGGGCCTTTCCTCATTGTGGGCATTATGTCAATTACATAATGTATAATCTATAAAGTAAAAAAAAACGTATTAATATATTTTACTTGTCATGAGGCTTTGATTATGGGTTTTTCAATTTGTGATTAATTTAGCCTATAGTCCTATAGCCTAGTTATGAAAAATGATGCATTCATAAGAGGCTACATTTCTTGGCGATTCCTTTCTGTCCAGCAATGCCTCTAATTTTAAGCAATGTGACTGTGGGCTGATCCCAAGCCTGTGGTCTCCCTCTTGTCTCTTAATCCATAATTAAGAGCACACAGACAGTAGATTGATCTCAGAGCTGTTATTTCTGCTGTGATTAGAAACCTATTAAGATGTAGGGAAGAGCAGAGGAGGGGGAGGGGGGGATGCAGCAGTCAAGCTGAGTAGAGGATCACGTGTACAAGCATGTGAGTGAACATCCTTTGCTTGCTCGGCTGGTATTATGGGATTTTTCTTCTGCTGCTGGGACACAAATGCACAAATGACTTTTTTTAAAAAAAAAAGACATGTCTTGTTTTAGAGCTCCTGCTAAATTAGGGAATAAAGTGTCTCATAAGTGACAATCTCTTGACTGTGTTAAGAGTTTTCCTCTTTTATTTTTGCCATGGGAGTTTTTTTTTAAATAGCTTGGGGGTAGTGTGTAGAGCTGGGTGGTTGTCAAGAAAAAAAATCTTTGTACGATAATTGACAAATGAGATGAAGTTATCATGAGGTTCATTTTGGTGTAAATTATTTATTTTCTGTCAGATGTACTGTAGAACATTTATACGACTGTTTCTGATAAATTAGGTATAAATATAATAAACCAAAAAATCTTAATTCTAAACAGCCAATTGTGTTACAGGAGAACAGAAACAAGATGCAGAATTATATGTTTTGGTTTCAGGTTCTTAAGGAGAAGAAGGAAAACACTTACATTACATTTGCCCTTCAGATTTCAGTTTTTCTCAATGAAGTGGCCGTTGATAATCATATATGGTACATGCAGAGAAATGTTTATAGCCAGGGAACTTTTTTGCTGCTCTAAAGGAAGATGCTTCTTCAGATTAGTGCTATTACATGTCTCTGTGGAAACATCCTTTAGCAGTGTGCACTGCTCTACTTTTAGCCAAAATATCTCTACATTACTGAATTCCTCTAACCCTTCTTTTCTACAATGTCCTCCTGTTTTTTGTTTTTTTGCTTTGTGCTTTGTCCATTGACATGTCGACATTGGTAGCGCTGTTGTTCAAGTTTTTGTTAACATTTTCTGTCGTCATTTTCTTTTTTCATTACTCCTACTTGATGAACTGGTATTTGTAGCACTATTCTCATCATTGG
Source organism: Lepidarchus adonis (assembly GCA_037576955.1). NCBI lineage: Eukaryota > Metazoa > Chordata > Actinopteri > Characiformes > Lepidarchidae > Lepidarchus > Lepidarchus adonis. Next base: position 24,396,010 of record JBBIGC010000131.1, read on the forward strand.
CTTTTCATGTTGTCTGTCAAAAAATAGATGGAATGGGTTTTATCGACGTTATATAGACCATATTTTGTCTTAAATTGAGAAGTTGTATGGTGATCATTTTTCGTTATCATTTAATCGCTCAGCTCTAGTAGTGTGTGTTTTTTGGTTCGGTCCCATACTGAAGTGAAGTCCATTAGCTGTATCAGTGTGTACAGAAATCTAGGCCAGTCTCCAGCCTGTCTGGAGAAAGGTAAGACAGCAATAAATAAATGATGTCATTCTGCTCAACTGAATCCTAATATTTTAGTCGTACATAATACATATGTATGACATCTTTACATGATAGCTCAGTTAGAAAACAAATAATTTTATTAAATGCTGCATTATCACATGCATATGGAATTTAGGGGTTAGGTTCAACTTAAACATGGCTAGCACATTGCTCTAAGGGACAACCTTGAAGTGTTTTATGTATTTGCGTTTGTTTTCAAGGAAGCTGTAAAACATGTATTTGACTCCAAGCTAAACAGCATGTTTAGACCTTTTGTTGCTTGCAATAGTTCTTCATTCAGACCACCAGCTAGCAGACTAAGTTTAACTTATCTTGGCTAGCCTAACAAAGTAGAAAGTTTTGCCTCTACACCAGTTAGCCATAACCACCTTGATGACTTTTTAGAGATTATTAAAAAGCTCTGACCTGTCCAGGCATAGACTCCTCTAGAAGGGGTCCTGTGGTATCTGGTGCCAAGACGTTAGGAGCATGCCCCTAAGCCCTATAAGTTGTGAGGTGGGGTGCTCTGCTCCACGCTCAACTGAAGTTTTTAATTTTTGTAATGATCAAATGTATCCACGTCGCATGACACAACGAATCGATTATAAAATTCGTTGCCAACTGTTTTAGTCATCGATTTTTATTGATTTAATCGATTCGTTATTGCAGCCCTAACCTGAACATGTATTTAGCCAGTAGCCTGTATTTAAAATAACTGTTTCTTAGACTTTTCCCTTCCCGTGACCCTACAGTATATTTGGAGTGGCAACACGCAGAAGGCTTTTCATTCTGACACTGTACAGGTTATAACTCTTTTGTGTATGCTGCTCTGAACCGGTAAATGTAATCCCTTTTCAATTGGGTTTTCTTAGTTTGGAAAGAATTATCACTCTTTATATTGTTATAATGTAATTTTAATATGCATTGACTTATTTAAAACACTGATAAATCCATAATATGGTTTGTGGGTTTTTTAATACCCTGTATTATTAAAACTCCTACAAACTGTGATCATCTTAACCAGTTCCAGACAAGTGTAAGTGTTGTGATTGGTTAAAAGGTTTATTCACATATTGCAGTCTTTTGGATAATCAGTAGTGAAAATGCTAATAAACCATGTTTTGTGTGGACCTGCTGTCCAGACACCTCCACAAGTGCCACATGTCCTCAGTCGGAAAAGGAAGGAAGTGTGCATGTGTACTTGTGGTAGTAGCAGTAAACAGAAAACCTCTAACTAGAAATCCCCCTCGTGTCTCTTTCATCAGGGTGTTCTCTACAGGACATGCAGCAATTTCTCTTTCACCATGGTGAAATGTCTTGAAGCAGACTCGCTTTGGAATAGAAATAGCCAGCTCCACAGTACGATTCATGGAAGTGACCAGTGTTAATTTATCTTCAGTCTTCTTTTGGTGGTAGAACCAAGGAGTTCTGCATAGTCAGCAACTCTCTCTCTCTGTATGTATGTCTCCCATGTTCTCTTGCTGAGTGGAGTGTGTCAGAAAGGTCTGAGTGCAGAAATCTGCCCATTCCTTCCTGTCACTGAGTATCTGTCAGCATATGGAGGAGCACCTGCCATCTGCTACTGTATAAATAGCCAGGGCCGCATGGGCCTCCTGTGGGCAGCTGGACAGAGCTGCACTTTCCCAGTGGTTTTCGGCTAATCTACTTCCCTGACTACCCCTATCATCCCCATCTCTATAGGTTGATCATCTCTCACAATGCATTTGTTTTATCTCCTGCTCATTTCTGTTTATACCTCAGGTCTTCATAAGGTGATGGTGCAATAAACACATGTGAGAAATCTATAGTGCAGTCTTCAGAGGGGTCAATAAAGAGGCAGCCATTTTTGTGTATGTGTGTTATAGAAACAATCAACTTTTGTAGGTTTTTGAAATACATTAAGGCTGGATTCAAGAAATGTTTATTTTAAAGGAAACTTTTCTTAAATGAAATTCTTGGGGTGGATTAAACCTTAAGATGTTATCCAATATCTACATTTTATAGTTTAACTAACAATATGACATTTAATTTTATTCAGCTGTTATTTATGGATATTTGTTTTTAATCTGTTTAGTGTATAAGGTGAATGAATGAAGAAAAAACAAACCTTGGCATGCATTTAGTAAATGTGAGCAAGAAACCCCAAAATGATAGGAGGGGGGAAAAACCTCCATAGTCTGTTTAAAATATCATGCATTGAGAAACTCTTTAGATACACCAGTTTTAGAGGCATACATTCAACTTTTAAATGTGCTTTCACATGGCTAGTGTCAAAATCTTATATAATGTTGCCGTTGTTTTCCTATTGAGTGACCAATATGCCTCCATTTCGACCTCAGTGCTGCATTGCATTCAAACTAGGTTTTGAAACTTCTCAAAGTTCAGATTGGTTAAACTCTGACCCTGTTGATGAGCACAGCCAGTGATTTTACCATATGTCCTATGAGAAGTGAAAGTGTAAGACTGTTGTAAGGTTACGAAAATATTTCAGATGGTGGTATTTAAGGGATGGAGGGAGATGGAGAGAGAACTTTCTGCCATATTCTATCCTTAGATCTTGACACAACATATAAACCTGTGAATTTGTGAAAAAATATACACTTCTGACTGATACTCTTGCTACATCTGAAGGCTACCTTCAGAATTTCCTGTGTTCATGTCGGTCATCGTTGTCATTGTGCTCTAAATAAGGGCATAGGCCCCATGCAGACTTGTCATAACAGATTACCTAATGTGTTATGCAGGCCCTGGTGTGGACTAGGCCACTGCATTCATTACATTGTTCTCCAGCTTTCCTGTTTCTCTTGTTCTTTAGCCCCTAAAGTGAAAGCTACGTGGCCTGCATGCAGAGACCTCACTAGAGACCAGTCCTCACAAGGGGCATTCCAAACCCCTGTCCATGATTATTTAAACACCAGAGGGTTATTCCCTGCTCAAAATGCTATTCAAGTAAAAATGCCTGAAAACCAAAGGTGAATACTGAGGATACTCTTTCTCTAATGCCGGCAAACATTATCTGGCTGATCTGTCTATCCACTTCTGTACTTTTGTAGTGACAAAGTAAAATATATTCATATGTTTTTAAATTTCTTGGTCCATTTAAATGTGATTTTTGTTGTCTTTTTTATTATTTTTTTAATAGAAAAATAGGCTTCTGGGGAGAGGTGGTTGAAAGGGCAAAGGGTTAGGGATTAGTTTATTTGCCCCCGGTCAGCGGGTACAGGAGCTCCTACAAAGAATTGCTGAGCAAATGTGTTGTGAGCCGTGTGTATGCCTGTCTGAGACGGAGAGACCTGTTTTAGCATTTCTATTTAAGCTCCATCAAAGCGGATTGATGTCTGTAGATGCCATTGAGAGTATAAATTTTGGCTACTGATAATTTATCTGGCCTATAGTTAAACATATGTTCACTTCATTTATAAGTGCATGGAGGCTTTGCTGTGTATTGCTGTGACCTTAGTTTCTAGTCTGCGCTTCACCCTTTAATTAAAATGAAATGGTTGCAGTTTTCCTCCTCCAAGACTGACTTGTTTTGGCATCCAAGTTGCTAAAGGCTGCTAGTTGTATTGATTTGTCTTTGGATCAAAGTGGAACCTGAGAGAAGGAGAAGGTACCATCTGAATTCCCACAGTGTCAGGCTTATAGGCTACTGTTCTGTGGTTCTCAGGCATGGTCTGAGGCATATCACAGTCTAGTATTCTGTACAACCTGAAGCCACATTATGGTTTCCTGCTCTAATTTTCCACATAAACCATTGACTGGCTGTTTAAAAAATGGCCCAGCACTCGTTAGGAGTCCCTCTTGCCTTTGTTTCGTGCTGTGATGAAAGGAGGCAAGCTCATTATCGTGCGCCTCTGTGTATCTGAGCCCTGCCTGGGCCCCTCAGCACAGCATGACTGGGCTCACAGCACAAGTGTGTCTGTGTGTGTGTCTCTGTGTCCATTCTGTCTGGTAACTGGCAAGTCTAACCAATTCTGTGTATAAATGATTTGACAAAACATACAGACCCTGTTTTGAGCAAAGTATCTTATCTGGAGTATCTTCTCTAATGGAAAGTATTACAACAAAAACAAGGGGTGCCTGAAATTGTACCTTCTGTTAATACATTCATGTTTTTGTTTTTAGTTTTTGTAGATCAATCAACATTTAAGCGTAAGTTCAGTATTGAAGTTTGGTGAAATTCTATCCATTCATTCACTACACTAGACAAAAATTTATGTTTTAAGTAATGTGTCCATGCTCCAAACAAAATGGTGCATGATTTCATGTGTCGATCTGACATACTGTGAAATTGTGTGTTCATTTAGTGTTGGGCAACATGGTGATACTTATTGTTATTGTCATAAATTGTGGCCACAATATGATTTTTTTTTTTTTTTTTTAAATCTGAGAATCAGAATTAAAGTAATTCGTACTAATTTTTCTATTTGTATAAATATGCCACTGCTAGCCCTTTTTCCTTTGTTCCATCTTAAAAGATGATGGAAAAATAAATATTGTGATATATCAGATATTGAAACAATTTTTCAAAGTATCATGATATTTTTTGCCATATCACCTTTATGTTTATTCCACAATTAATTTTACGTTACTGTGTTACTGTGATCCATTTTTTTACTGAGTCATTTCTTTCGCTTATCACATCACTGTAATTGACCTTTTAATAATATGTTAAGGTTATAATTTGTTTGCAGGTGAGATTTTATGGAAATTGTTTGAAATTTCATTTTATTTCATACTTACTTACAGACCCCAGCATCGAACCAAATTGCATTTCTGCAAATTTTAAGATATCAAATTATCGGATTGTTGGCTAAAATACTAAGTTTAGAATCAAATCATGAGAACACTTGTGATTTATACCTCTTGCTTTGTAGTGGTTTAATCTAACAATCAAATGCTACTAGCTATGAGCTAATATGGTAGCCATGAACTAGTAGAACAGCTGAATACAATGGAGGTAAAAATATAACATGTTTTCTCCTCTCTGTATGTCGAGCTGAACAACATGCCATCATTATAGCACGCATGGACAAAGAGAAGATGAAATATAAAATGTGCTTGGTCACAAATTTAGCAAATGAAACGGGAGTTTATTCATTTATATATTTGTGCTGGAAAATCATTCGTGTTATTCGAGTCCCTGCATGGCTTGTTTACTGTATTGCCACTAGAGGAAAAGATGAAAAGATGATAACAGACTACCAAAAAAGTTACTTGAATAGTAACTAAAACATCATTTATAGAGCAGCAATATGAAGCTTTAAAATTCTTTTTGGGTTTGTGTTTGCAAGCATGGTTGTGTATTTGAGCAACGGGGCATGTAATACCAGACTTTGCTCAGTCATGTGACCATTAATTGACCTCAGTTGGAGTATTTGGCAGATTGGGGTCAGGACGTTGTTATTAGGATGTGAATGGCACGTTCAGTGTGACATTAATATAATGATTAGCTGCTTACTGCATAGGAAGATAAGGATTGTATGATCCTTTTTGTGTGGATAGAACCGCTAGTATAGAGTCTGTATTGAAGTAAAAGCAGTAATTACAGCCTCTTTTCAGTGTTCAGTCCCAGTGTTAGTCTTGTGCCTTGACACAGAGGAATCACGATGTTAGCTTTGTGCTAATCATGAGCAACATTGTAAGTGTAGAGGACTAATTTATTCCTATATCCATTATGATCATACACTCCGTCTGAACGGTCAATTAACAGCTGGATTCATTTTTACAACAACCACTCTCACGTGATTTGACTTTGACTGTTTTCATGGTGCCAATGATATTGATGCTGATATTTCAAGCCTTATCTGCACTCACTTTCATATCCTGTTTTTCATGCTTGGTGTTCATGCATGGTGTCCTGTCAAAGCAGTGTTAAGTAGCTTAGTGTATAAGTTACAAATGCTTATGCTAATCCTAATGCTTTCATTTTAAGTCTTTTTACATGTTCTATCGGTTGTAAGACATTTGCATGCATGGATATAACTGAAAATCTGTAATAGCATTATGGTTGTCGTCTTGTAATTTGGGCTTTTATTTAAAATGCTAAAAACCGAAAAGGCTCTAAGTGGCCAAAATGAAATGTTGAATTGTGGCAAATGCACAATTATTCATGTAAGCTGCTGAATCCCTCTGTGTGGGGTGATTGTTGTCATGGTAACGGGTATTTAGACCTTACCTGTTGCCATGGTTTGGGAGGGCTGACGGAGGCTAATTGCACAAGAAGTGTATCTGCATGTGTCTCTGTTTTTAGGGGACCATGTATTCACATGGGTCATTCATTGAGTTTTTGTTTTTTTACCATATTTGCAAAAGGAGTCTGCTGAAAGACTGAGCTTTAAAGACTTTGCTCAGTAACAGACTACAGCCTGTGTACCTCAGCAGAGTTGCTGCATGACTGACTTGGAGCAGATGGAAGGTAGAGGAGAGTGAGTGAGAATGAGTGGGCAGAGGTGTTGTGAGCATGAATCACCACCATTGGAGGAACTTCCTCCCTCTGTCCTCTGCACACTGAAAGAAGGCCGAAGTGTGTGTGTGTGTGTGTGTGTGTAAAAGCTGTTAAGGGAATAATGGAGACTGACACAAGAGTACAGGACGTGGCCCATTTCCGATTCATTACCAGCTCTGATAAGAGCTCTGGGAACAAATGCGAATGCGGCGTCGAGCTGACCATTCCCCAGCTTCACTGCATTGCCCCATCTCGACTGACCCCAGCCGCAGTGTTCAGCCCAAAGTCAGTGAGAAGCTGGGGTGGTTGCCGCTTCCTGCTCGAGCGCCGCCATGTGCCCCACCACCATGGAGGTGAGAAGCCTCCGCGCCTGCCCTTGTTCGCTGTCCAGTCCCATGCTGCTGTATGCTAATGCAGGTTCTACCACTAGTTCAGCCCACCCACTCGCTAGTGTGATGACTCCACTCCTCGCAGTCTCACTCTGTTACCCCTTGCAACTCAACCCATTTCCGTCCTACTCCCTGCTCCCCTCGCCCACACGGATCACTGCCCGAGGCGTTGGAGCAAATCCAACCGCACGATGCAGCAGTCCTGTATTTCGCCTACCAGAAACGAGTGCATGACGGTGGCCATGCACTTGCCTGAAATGAAGACAATCTCTCTCAACACAGTGTCCTGGTAAGCAAACACCCCTGGCTCTCCCCCAGGAAGCCACCCCTCTTTGCACAGTTGAGCCGGTGTCAACCAGGGTGCAGCACGTTGCCCCGCTGCCTGTCTGACCTGCATGCGCGCTGCACTCTTGTTGCTGCTGGGATACGTGGTCCATGGAATAAACGACCAAGCAATGCTGTGCGAGATGGCCCTCTTCCCCACACGGGAAGCAGCGTCAGCACTAATCTGCCAGTGCATCCCCAAAGTACGAGGGCAGCTTGATCCCCATGTTGTCTTCTTGGTGCGGCCCAGGAGTTTCTTGCACTGCTGTTTGGTCTCTGTTGCAGCACACTCTGCTGACATCATCACCGGCGCCGTCTTCTCCCAGCCCTGTGGCTTTGCAGCTAT
>JBBIGC010000131.1:24407001-24427742 GCA_037576955.1 Lepidarchus adonis
TGTGTGTGCGTGCGTGCGCTCATATACACAAACACACATTTTTAATTACTTCATTACTCTGCTCATCATAGATGTTTGTGTTGTATTGTTAAAAATATTTTTTGTGATCTGTAAATAGATTTTAAAAATTAATTTACACATCCAAAATCTTCTGGGTACACCTTGACCGTCTAAGTCCTAGCATTTTTCTTATCTGAATACTTTTATCAGCATATACAAATGTGCATTTCCATTGACAGGTGGCATACATGGAGATTTACTGTGAGCGTGTGAGGGACCTGCTGAACCCTAAGAACAAAGGGAACCTGCGTGTGAGAGAGCATCCTTTGCTTGGACCGTATGTTGAAGATTTGTCCAAACTGGCGGTCACCTCTTACACGGACATTGCTGACCTCATGGATGCTGGTAACAAGGCCAGGTGAGAGAGTGACTTAAGCTTAACAGCACTACCCTTGAAAAATTTAAGTGTGACCACGAGGAACCTTTTTTGCTGTTTCATAAACCATGTATCCTGTTTAAGTCTGCGCACCAGCAGAACTCATGTAGACTTGTAAGCCACCTTTGTTTGGGAAAGATCATTTTAATTCTCTTGCAGGCACTGAAAACTGAAGTGTAGTGTTTGGAAGGCGATCTTTGCTGTGTGTTGGGTCAATTTCTCATCAATCTAGAAATCATGATAACCAACTGTGTAGGCAGTACAGAGGATGTCATTATGCTTAGTAAAAATTGCACATTCTGAAAAAGGAAGGTCATGACTTGTCATGGGACATGATTACTGTGATTTACTGCATTTTCTCTTGGAGAAGAGCAACTTGTTTCTAATCCTTAAGCGCTTTCTCCCATGGTTTATTTGTGGTGTGTCATGTAAAGCTCCTTTCCATTGTGCATTCCACATTACAACACTACAGGAGTCCTAGTCTTTTTCCTGTTCTCTTTAGTACTTTGCTGGACTACCCTCAATGTGGGTGTCATACACTCGTTTTAATTAAATTGTTTTTCATAGCAGCTAGCTTGTGTACCAGGGTGTCGTGTATACATTTGTTAACGCGCTAGTATTGCACAATGTCAACCAGTTGCACTATTACATTCAAAGGCTAATCAAACTGTAAAATGATTAATTAAGGCATTGTAGATGCCATGCCACTTTAACACAGAAGTTACAGAATTTCCATACATTATTTCCTTAAAGCATTGTGTGAAGTGTATTGGCACAATGGATGTTTGAGTGCAGTTGAATACAATTATTTTGGAAGCTTTTCAATGCATTAAAAATCTCAGATTTTGATTTTTGAATACACTGCATGTATAAATGTGACTAGAGGAGTTCTTTATACAATGTGTGTGATGTTTTCTGTGTGATAATTTAATTTGGAAACTTATTTAACTGAGCATTATTCAGTGTAATTGATTTAAAATGTTCCAAAACTGATGTGTTAGATTTATTTTCAGAACCATACTGTCATGCATCTTTTGTTCCCCCCTTTATTCTTATTCTTGCTTCTCTCTTCAGGACGGTGGCTGCCACCAACATGAACGAGACAAGCAGCCGCTCCCATGCAGTCTTCACTATCGTCTTCACCCAGAGGAAGTATGACAGCGAGACAGATCTGTCCACAGAAAAGGTCAGAGCCTCCACCGCACTAACAGCAATCGCCTTAACCTTTGGAAGCTTAGTCTGGATCTCTGCAGGGAGAGACCATGAGTGATCGAGACCTGCTGCAGGCCTGAAGAGCAGAAGTGGGAGACATCCCACCAGCCTTGTCTGTAGGGCTCATTGTCTGATCCCTTGGCACACAAAAGCAGCACTATGGTGTCCATGTGCACAATGGCCATTGTGCAACCTGGCTACATTAGATTTTATTATACAGTCTACACTTAAGCCCACTATTGGGCTGTATTCATACCAGCCAAATATTAGAGTGAGGGAACAGAACAAAAATGGTGCAACACTAGGGGTCTGACCCAAATAGTTTGTCTGATGTGTTTTGATTTTAAATTAACCCTCACCACACTCAGATGATTTCAATAAGCCTATGAAGCATGAAGTTCTCATATGTAAAGTCATTTGCTGTTTATCAATGTTGATAAAGAATAAGAAAATGTACTCTTTGAAATGTACAGTATACATACAGTAGCCTACTTTAGACTGTCTTTGTCTCTTATATTGATTTCTCTCTTTTGTGTGCTGGGTGTACATGTTCCTGTGCTATCTTGTTTCAGGTCAGCAAAATCAGCCTTGTGGACCTGGCAGGCAGTGAGCGTGCTGACTCAACTGGGGCCAAAGGCACCAGACTGAAGGTAAAGACTAAATTTACTGCCTTTTGCAGGTGGAACCACTACAGCAGGGCCATATGTGGATTTGGCAAGACTGAGCTCTATACACCCCCTCTATACACACTTGCACAGAGACATTTCAGTGTTGTTGTTGTTTTTTTGCACTATTACACAGGGTAGATGTGATAAGTTTTTTTTTTTGTTTTTCACAGGAGGGGGCAAACATCAACAAATCTCTGACAACCCTGGGGAAGGTCATTTCTGCCCTGGCTGAGGTGGTGAGTACTTTTTTTGGCCACTGTTTTTCTGGCATGCTACCTGTCTGTCTCTCCTGCCTGCCTGACTTCAGTGCTGTAACAATGTGTGCTGTCTGTCTCTCTCCCTCTCTTTCTCCTGCAAATGCTTTCCTACCCAGGATAACTGTACCAGCAAGGTAAACCTCCTGTGTTTAGTTGTACCCTTTGTCCTTTTACAGAAATCAAAGACAAGTCACTGACCCTGGCATCAACTAACTAGTTTTCATCTGCAATACTGTATCTGTACCCTGTTTCACCACTAAAACCCTTCCATTTTTAACCATTACATTTCCATAACTTTTTCTGATCTTCATTGCTGTTCTTGTTGCAAAACAGAGCAAGAAGAAGAAGAAGTCAGACTTCATCCCTTACCGAGACTCTGTATTGACATGGCTTCTCAGAGAGAATTTAGGTGTGTATATCTGTGTATAATTATTATGTGTGTGTGTGTATATATATATATATATATATATATATAGATATATATAGATATATATATAGATATTATTTGTGTGTGTGTGTACTTTATTAGTAGTATAATTAAAATTAAAGCAGTGTAACCATCCATCTGTATTAATGCTTCAAACAAAGCATTGCATGATCTGATTTATTAATCTGTGTGTTGCCAGAATTGCCAAAATGCCCAAATTGATTTAGCTTTTGACTAGACAGCTGTAGTTGACCTTTTAATTATACATTTTTTAAATTGTAATATTATTTGTTTGCATGAGTTTGAGAGTTCGTGGAAATGTTGAAGATTTTGTCAAATTGACCAGTATGAACTGAGTGGAGGCACTCCAAATTTTATGATATAGAAAAATATCAGATTGTTGGCAAAAATAATCAATGCAGAATCTAATCATGATTTATTTTTTATTTTGATTTAGTGCTTTTACTCTTTCCTGTACATCCATTGATGTATCTTTTTTTTCCTCACACATTTATTGATTGATGATTTGCATGTTCCATTAAAAATCCCCCCAACCTATATCTTTATTACCAGGTGGGAACTCGAGGACCGCTATGGTAGCTGCTTTGAGCCCTGCTGACATTAACTATGATGAAACCTTAAGCACCCTAAGGTAAGAGTGCTGCCTCTTGACACCACCTCTAGACACAATAAAATATCTGCTGTAAAAAAAAAAAAAAGAACTATTATTATTTTCATATTTGAGTGACAACTACGCATTAATCTAGGCTACATACATCTTTTGCTTGCTATTTTTTTTCTCTTGGTATTCCAACACTCAGATATGCTGACCGAGCCAAACAGATCAAATGCAATGCTGTTATTAATGAAGATCCCAATGCCAAGCTGGTGCGTGAGCTGAAGGATGAGGTGACCAGGCTGAAGGAGCTGCTTCGGGCCCAGGGTCTTGGTGACATCTTAGACAGTAAGTCTTGGGTCACAGTCTAGCAAGCCCACTATTTGCTTACCCATCTGCCATTCACAATACTTATAATCCTTATTTAACTCTCTTAACATTGTTTTAATGGCCATGCATGTATGTCTATAGAACTCTTTCATTTAGGACTTGAAGATGAGGGAGCAGGGTATTTATTGTCTTGAAAGTTTAATGAAGCACATGGAGTGACAAAATAAGCATGTGTACAAAAACAACACAGGACTCCACAACACACTTTTAAGTAATTCTGACAGCCTTAAGGACTAATATACATATTTTCAAATGCAGGAATATGACCCTGCTGAAATGCATATGAGCAATTAGTTATTGTTGTGGTCTAGAATGATTTCTGCATGCTCTTTCTAGTGTGACGTGCTTCATCACATCCTCATATTTCTGTGTATTCTGTGTAGTCTGGCCAGAGCTCACTAACTGCTTCCGTCACTCCTACCAGTCTTCTCAATTCTGACCTCTCACCCTTCTCCTGTTCTTCCCACTTCCCTTCAGTTGAGCCAGTGGGGGATGATTACCCTGGAAGTGGAACTAAATGTGTGTATTTGTATGACTTTTCACCACTGTCTCACTTCCCTTTCTCCTTCTTGCTTCTGGTGGCTTAACCATTGCTTCTGACCCTTTCTGGAGTCAAACCTGCTGGCTTTGCATGTCCCTGTTTTAGTTCTTGCTAAAGCTTCAAACACAAGGAATCTCAGACAGTTTTAAGCCTAGTGAGTTTAGGTTGGTTAGAAGTGGGGGTCTTTGATAGGTGAGGTAATGTATACAGGTTTTTCCAGCAGTGCTTGTACCACTAATGGAATGATTTAGTTTGATCACATGCTGGAACTGTAATACACTTTGCCCATACCCCTTTCTGCTGTGCATTAGGAATGATCAGGCCCCTGTATAAGCGCTATTCTACTATGCATTTAGCAGTATTTTAAATTTAGTATCATTTTAGCCATAACCCTCTTTTTTCCATTACATTTGCGTTTTTGCCAATGAAGGTCTTGTTGTATTGTAACTATTCATTGCAGGTGACAGTATTCAGCTCACCTACCGGAGGAAAGGTGCATGATTTATTTCACGTTTGCAGAAATAGAAGTGTATTTTAGTGAGTTTGCTGTGCAATGTCCGAATGCTCTTGCCCATTGTAGGCTTAACATGCCAATCTAGTCTTTCTCTTTCAGCTTTATTTTCTCTTCTCCTCTAAATGGTTCCGTGTCCTCTCTTTGCCTTTCCTTGTCCCTGTCTTGTATCCTGTTACACACTTCATGTTCCTCTTTTCAAAAAGCTGCAGGAGCAAAACAGCCACTGAAACAGAACTCTGCCTATTTTAGCATCTGTCTGGGAGTTCTTGATCAGCAGCAAGGGACAAGTTCATTCAGCTGCGTTCTCTGCTGCTCTAGCAGTTAAAATGCTCTGTTTTAATGAGCTGAAATGCTAAGTGTCATGTATGCTAGCTGTTTAAATTGCATGAATTCCATGCATGGAGCCAGTGTATGTATAACCTTACTGCTCTGAAGCCTAGATTTTACAGGAAAGTTCCATTGTTCATATAGGAAATGAATACAGTCAGTTTAATGAATAGACAGCTGAAACCTCCTCTGTGTTTGAGCCCCCTGATGGAGGTTTCAGCAGTCCATTCTCAGTCACCCTAGATGCTCCCATGACCATTTTGTAGAGCTCAGTGGCTCTGCTCCCAAACAGTGAGCGCATGATGACATTCTGAAGTGTGTGTGTGTGTTAAGAAGTCAGGCCACTGCGTCACAGCCTGAAACTGCAGCATGTGTTTTCATGCAGCCCTCCCTTTCTTTCTCAGTCTTTGACCTCTGTGCAGCCCTCCTCACTTCACTTTTTTTTTCTTTCCTAAAGTGAAGGTGGTTTTCACCCAAATCAACAATCTTAGTGTTCGTTCCAATTTGATATGGTTCTGATTATTAATATAGCCACAAATTGATCTAATTAGGACAGTCATCAGTAATTGTGTAATTTACTAATCAGTTTGATGATTGAGTAATTAGGCAATAAATAGAAGTGGACATAAATAAACAAGAACAAGTCTTAAAGCTACTTTGTTCTTTGCTGAAATTACACTCTGTTTTTTGTCAGCAGTAAATGCCTACTAATTTATCAAACAGTTCATTGTTTGAATCGGTTGCCATTTAAAAAAATAAAGAGCTTTTAGTCTAATATATGTTTTATTTTATTGTTGTTTTTTTCTTACTTTTTTCAATACTTTGACTGGAGTATGAAGCCCAAATCAGTTACTTGGTTTTTTTAAAGGAGAAATGCATAATAACATTTTTTTATATAGTAAATTAATTAATTAGCATCACTAATTCAAAATAAACAAACAGGTTTCAGAACCCCCTGGAGTGAAAACTACCCCTGTATGCATCTATCCATTTGACTTGTGTTTTGTTTTTATCCTTTAATGTGAATTGTGTGTCTTACACTAGTCTTTCTTTCTTCTTTCTTTCTCTGCTTTTTCTCTCTTTATCTCACTCTTTCCTTCTCCCTTTTATCTGTTTCCTTCATTTTTGCTCCTCCTTTCCCCTCATCTTGTTTTCCCTTCGTCTTTCCTGTGTGGCTCAGACCTGAAAGATATTCACAACAATAAGCATAGATACTTGCTAGCCTCAGAGAACCAACGGCCTGGCCATCTCTCCACAGCGCCGATGGGGTGCCTGACCGCTTCGCCATCATTTGGCTCACTGTGCAGCCAGGCTGGTCTGCAGTCTGTCTCTAGCATCCAGGAGCGCATCATGTCCACTCCTGGTGGAGAGGAGGCCATCGAAAGGCTTAAGGTTTGTCACTTCAACATCTTATTTGTTTGCAATTGCATGTGTATAAAAATACACCCCATGCATATTTTTTCCCAACATATTTGGACAAGAAAGCAATTCCACATCTTGAATACTTTGCCTACAGTTAAAGGAGAAGATACTTGAACAAAACAAAAAAAACAACTTTTCCATCATTTATTCTTAAAAAAAAGAAAAGTAGTATTCTTCTCTGGTGAAACTAGTATTCCTATAGCTAAAATAACTTCTTGTGGCTATTTTGGATACTAATAGTTTCTCACATTCTTAAGCACGTACTCATTGCAGGTTGTATGTGACTATTTGTTTATGTGAACACAATCACACACAGTCCACCACAACGAAATGTGAGCTCTGCATTTAACCCATAACATGTGCCTGTGGAGCAGTGGGCAGCTATCAACAGCACTTGGGGACTAGTGTAATGGGACAGGGCCTTGCTTACAATTACCTTAGTGGTACCTGGGCTAGGACTTGAACCTGCGATCTTTGAAACCCAAGGGCAATGTATTGCACAATAAATTTCAAGAGTTACCTACCAAAAAATAAATAAAATAAAAAATAATAAAAATGGTGTTCCTAAAGACTTATTTTCATATCACATCATTAGCGTGTTCCAATATAGTTTGTTTGAGTCAGGGTGTATGTTAATTTTTTTAGGTGAAAATAAGTTCATACAAAATCTGCAAGGAGCAAATGTAAATGAGGCACACTTTAAAAAACAAAAACAAAAAACATGTAATAACGTCTAATAACATGTTGTACAATTAGTTATTTTTTTTATACATGTGTTACAGAATTAAGATTTGTAAGCAATACCAACCTAAGGAGTAGTATTGTAACCTAATACTAACCCAATACTTGGGAGTCTGTTTAAAAGTCTACTGGCATAACTGCATACTTATTCTTTTTTGCTCGTTGTTTTGTTTCTGGTCATTATGCTAATATTTTACTGCAACACTAATTGGAACACATTCACATGCTCCTGAAGTTTTTATTTAATCAAAGAACATGGAAGCTTTTCCTGTAACCTCATAAATGAACCTAAGTTTTTGTCCTGGATATTGTGTTAGTCACGTTCTCACTGATCTGTTGTCAATGAGCTAAAAGGACTCCAGATGAATATATTTCAGAGCTGGAATACATGGCCATGAACACTTATGGGCTCTTGCATGAAACAGCATTGAATTTATTTTTGAAAAATGTTCTAGAGAAAGCACCACATAAATAAACTTTATTAGGAAGCATGCAAGTGAGACTCAAAAATATCTTCGATGTCTCGGAACAGTCCACATTTTTGGTTCAGTCTAGATCACAACATGTATGGATAGTGTAAAATGTGAACAGTTTGTGTTTATAAGGGCCAATGTGAGAACCACTGTTCTATCCTTAAAATAATGTCAGACCTAGCTTGTTATTTTTCTTTTATAATTGTATCATAGAGAACATGATGCGGTATTGTAAATATTATACATACAGAAATTGCATTTCTAGAAAGGAAATTATAACTTTTGATGCACCCAACAAATGATATTCATTCAACTTCACAATAATTATATTGTCACTCACTACTGCTAATCAGCATTGTTGTATGACCAGCATTTCTTTGATAAAACTGACTGGTCATGGCCTTTTCCCTCTCCCTCTCTGTGCGTGTGAAAACTCTGTTAGAGTATCTTGCCCTCAGGAGCTGTAGTTTCCATGGTTACAGCAATGGCCCATACTGATGTCTGTCATCCAATGACGTCAGCCTCCAACGCAGTTTGGAAATTGGACAGAAATAGACTTGTTCTTTGTGGCTATTAGAAGTAAAAATCTCATAAAAGAACATTAAAGCTATTGTTGGGTTCAATATGGAGACGTGCCTGTTGTCTTACATCAGACCTGTGGGATCACTGGAATGAATTAATGGTTTACCTAGGTGGAAATGGGTTTTCTTTTACGTTTAAACATACTTCTAATGTCCTTGGAAGACTCATTTTGGTTACTAAATAACCGACCGATTGTGTTTTTTAAAAAAAACATCATTAAACATTTTATTTATTTATACAGTGCTTTTTACAACTGATCTGTCACAAAAATACTTTCCCAAATTTGTTTACAAGCCCTGAATGAGCAAGCCCATGGTCACAGAGGCAAGTAAAGACTCCCTAACATTTGAAGGAGTAAACCTTGGAGGTGAACAAAGATTCAGAAGGTGTACCCATCCTACTCTGGTTAACACTGGACAGCAAAAAAGAATAAAAGAGAAAGACTATAACAGTGACTGCCAATAAAATGTAGAAATATAGATCATATTTATATGAATCATTAGCATTAGTAAAATTATGATCAATAACATCCTCTGCTTTAGTTGTTTTGGTTAGGGGTGGGCAGTGCATGAAGGTGATCCATGGCAAATTGGTCTGGAGGCACATTGAGGTGGCCTCTGGTGGTTGGCAAGTGAAGATCTTGGTAATGTTTTAATTCATTTATGGTACAGATTAGTTGAAAAGCTCTTTCACTTGCTGTAGTTTTCAGGATTCTGAGAACTACTAAATGGCAGCACCTTGCAATCCAGGTTCTCATGCAGGTTTAAAATAGGAGACCGGGAGAAAAAGTCCAAACCAAGGCAGCAGTGTTGCGTTCCAGGACAACAGATGGCAAGGGTGTTAACCCCTTAGGAAGGATCTAGGGGGTGTTTTATGTGAAAACTTCCTGTGTTTTAGGCCAGATGGTCCAACCTTTTCCTCTCTGCTTAGAACAATGCTTTAAATAATGTTTTGGTTGTAAAAAAGCAGTCTATACAACTTTTTTATACATACTAAATGCAGAATAATACTCAGATATTAAAGAGGTCTTATGAGGACCCATTGAGTCATCTGTGCTCTTCATGATGGTGTAGATGATCTTTGTAAGGGATGTATTGATATGCAAATTTCACAATATATGTAGTATGTTGTGGGTTTAAAAAAATTATCCATATACTTTTTTGTGTCAAAATAGGTGAGCAGTGTCTGGTGAGAGCGCAAAGTATTGATTTGATTTTGATTTATGGTACGGTATTCACTCCACTGAGCATATTGTTAAAAAAACGACAACAAAAAATAGCCTAGAAAATATAAATCTGACCTTTATCCTCTAATCTGTGTCCTCTAATCTGTGTCCAGTAACATGAGTAGTACTCATTTTATTTTAGATGTTCAAAATGATGGTAGCTGTCTCAGCTTCTGCTCATAATGGCTGATTACTGGATTAACATAGACTCTGCTTGTGTCTCCCCCTGCAGGAGTCTGAGAAGATTATAGCAGAGTTGAATGAGACCTGGGAGGAGAAGCTGAGGAAGACTGAGGCAATCCGGATGGAGAGGTCAGTAATGGTGCAGCTGGTATGGACAGTGTGCTACCATGTGGCGAACATCTTACTTTGTGCATGTAATTTTTGTATGGGATATAGCTGGTGCCAGTTAGAACCATGCTTTTAGATCAAATACCAGTCACTATCCTTGTGTAATCACAGAGGGTACCGAAAGGCTTACCTTACTGATAAGTGTTATTGCTCTAAAAAGAAAAAAAAAAGTCTGCTTTTTTCAATGTGTACTAGCCTACTTTTACTTAGTGGGGATTAAAGATAAGAAATTATGTTCCCTATTAATAGGGTAAGCCTGTTTTTGAATTTAAGTGGTGAAGTAAGCTGTTAGAATTAAAGTGATTGGCACAGACTGCATTTGAAATGGAAACCTCAGATTATTTTTATATATGATGTTGGAGCTTTAGATGCTGGAATTTTAAAATGTTTTAAGTGGCTTGTTCTTGGGTACAGGTTGTCTTTGAAAATCATTTTGAATACATTTGTATTTTAATGCATAGTTTTCTCTTTTTCCTCAGAGAGGCTTTGTTAGCAGAGATGGGTGTTGCCATTCGAGAAGACGGGGGAACCCTTGGTGTATTCTCTCCTAAAAAGGTAGAACATCTGGGATATTTCAAGAGGCTGTCATCATTTTCTTTTGAAACTGCTCACACTATTTCTTACATCCTTTTGTTTTTTGGGGCATCTATTGAACTTCCTTTCAGAGCTTTTACCTATTTTTTTTTACCTAGAGCTTTTAACTTACATTGTTTAATTTTATGCCAATTAAAATGCCAATTTTAATTTGGTTCCTATCCTTGTTTTCACTTTTTTTTTTGCTCATCCCACCCTATGGACTTTTAGCTTGGTCATGACAGACCAACTTCTTTGTCAATTGAAGATTTTAGTGTTTTTTCTTCTAACCAGGTTTGTATTTCTGAGCTGATTAGTTGCCTGTAGTAGTTCACTATGATTTTCTAGTGTGCCTTCTAGTGTGCCAGTAGAGCACTACAGCAGATTGTATATGTGCAGTTTTAAGAACATACAGGTTTGTGTTTCCTTTTTCATCTTAGTTAGATCATGTCCTAAATAGTTTATTTCAGATTTCATGCTTTGGCTTTCCTAGCTGTACCCATTGGTACAAGCCCAAATTAATTTTCTGTCATTGTTGTTGTACTTCTTGTTATCCTGAGAGTCGGTTGCAGAGACTACATTTAGCAGTGTTACTTTCAAACAAAAGAATTTATAAATGCCTGATAAATTGGTTATAACCATATTAAGATTATCCAAAGTGTGTATGAGACATTATGTGTATGTTAAAACAATATGTAAAATTGTCCAAATGTAATTCTTTATGACGAACAGGTTTTCTGCTAGTGCTGTTTGCTATTAGCTGTATCTGAACATAGCTTATAGTTGAGCATTTCTTGAGGATCTGGCTCCTTAGTGTGAAAGCCAAATGAATGGTGTTTAATGAACACTGAACTCACGATTTTACATCCATCCAAGTCTTTAGTTTGCTCATCATTGTCACTGCTGACATCCCTACTCCTCCCTGATTTTTTTTTTTTTTAGCAGAATCAGTCTGTCCCTAGAGCAGCCTGTGTCTTCACTATAAACCTCTCTGCTGTTTGTGTTAAATATGCTTATCATTTTGCTCTGGTTTTTATTGTTTTTTTTTTTCCTTCACATGGTTTCTTCTTATTACCTCTCTCTATTCTTTTGCTGCCCATCAAATAGCTTTTTGCTGAACGGCCTTGCGATCTCTATACTGAGTTTAATGGGGTGTTTTCCCCAAAAAAGGTTGGTGGTTTAGATATAGACTGGTAGCTGTGCAGCAGATGTCTAAAATAAACATTTTATGATCCTTATTCTAAGGCATTCTTGGCTTCCTCTGTTAATTAAACAGAATGAGCGAACTAGTAAAGGTTGTACACCACAAAGCCACAACATTACAACCACAGACGGATGAACATTGATTATCTCATTACAGATGCAAGTGAACCATCATTTTGTGTGGTTTTAATGTTATGGCTGATAAGTGCAGTGTATCACTTAACACTAAAAAAATTCAGTAATGAGCAAAATAATCATGATGATCATTTTAGCCATTATTGTGCAGCCCTATCCTGATATAATTGCATTTTAAATGTGTATTGCAGAGTTTTTGTCCATGACTCATTTTTAGAGCATCCTTTAGCTCTTTTAGACATATCTAGTATAGCTTTAGCTCCTACTGTGAACTTTCAGTTGCTAGTGACTGATTTTTTTTTGCCTGAATTCATTAAAATGGTCTAAATCTCCACAGACCCCTCATTTGGTTAACTTGAATGAGGATCCACTCATGTCTGAATGTCTACTGTACTACATCAAAGACGGAATCACAAGGTACGAAAATGCTTCCTATACCCTTGGCTGCTTCGGAGTGCATGTCATATTTAGACACCTTTTAGCTTTAACTCCCTTTCCAACTTTTTGTAAAAATGGGGCAAAATGTACAGAAGGGACAGACATTTCTATCCTTTGATCACAAGGATGGGTTTTAAACCTGCCCTGAAGAATTTATTACTTTCATATGGACACTGCGGAATATTAGACAGTCAGGGTTGAAATTGAGCAGCTGGGCCCCACACTGTTGCAGGTCACCAATGTAGCTGTCCCTTTAGGCCTGACATTGGTGTCTGATTCTCCCCTTGTTTTGACAGGGTGGGCCAGGCAGATGCAGAGAGAAGACAAGATATTGTTCTAAGTGGAGCACACATCAAAGAGGAGCACTGTATCTTCTGCAGTGAAAGAAACGCCAATGGTGATGGTAAGGATGTGCTTAAGCCACATGTTCTGTTTTATACAATCACAGCTAAGTGGTTTCTTAAAGTGTGTCTGTGTGGTTTTTTTTGTTGTTAATTTTTTTATTATAAATTTAGTACATATACATATTTAGCAGCCTTAGAAGTGGGAACTTGTATTCAGTGTGAGATAATTACTGTGTCATTACACCATGGTTTTAATATAGCCAATAATAACAACTTATTAGATTAAAGCAAAATGGGGTTGAAGAAAGCACTTGATTTACATTGAAAGATGAGGTGATTGACTGTAGACTATTCTGTTTTAATTGCTGCTCGACCTGCAGTGATTGTATTGCTGGTGCCATGTGAGGGATCAGAGACATATGTGAATGGCAAGCGTGTGACTGCTGCAGTCCAATTGCGATCAGGTAAGTCTCCCTGGCCATTGCCTTCAATTAAACTACAGTTAACTGTGTTTTGACAAACTGTTGCCAGCATGTTTCCTGTTAACATTGTAGACAACTGAGAGTTAATCTTATTCGTATATATTCGTGTATATATTCGTAAATGCTATTGTGATGACTTCAAACCAAAAACTAGTCTTTTGTGTGTGTTCTTTCCTGCTCTTCAGGTAACCGTATCATCATGGGAAAAAACCATGTGTTCCGTTTTAACCACCCTGAGCAGGCGCGTGCTGAGCGGGAGAAGACCCCATCAGCTGAGACCCCTGTGGAGCCTGTGGACTGGACCTTTGCTCAGCGAGAGCTGCTGGAGAAGCAAGGCATTGACATGAAACAAGAGATGGAGAAGAGGTAAAATATGCAACATGGGCTGTGAGTCTTGAAGGACAGATCATATAGTAACTTTGGTATAAAAAAAAAAAAAGTAAACGTCTATGAAAGCTACTGTGTATTTGTAGCCACCCTTCTGAGGATCAAGTCTATGTTCTGTACTCTGTAAGCCTAGTTATGGAGCATGGTTTGTGCACACATATGAATTGGATTATTCTGAAGGGATTATGTTGTGAATAGGAAAAATAAGCTCAGAACAGCTCTCTCATGCATGTATTCTGCACTGTATTATATGTAGGCTTACTGAGATGGAAATCCTCTATAAAAAAGAGAAGGAAGAAGCAGATCAGCTGCTTGAGCAACAGAGACTGGTAAGACTTATTTAATTTGCTCTGTCTTTTTAGAAATCTGACACTTCTCTTGGTTCTACTTAGTTTGGCCCTGGATGTTCTTTAGAAATGTTGCTTGTTTTCTTGTTTTGAGGACGGCCAATGAAATAACAGTATAGTTTCTTTGAGAGGAGAGATGTGCTGTTCTGCTTTGGTTATTAAGAATAGTTTTCCTGAGGATAATGTTAGTTATTTTGGGGAAACAAACACAGGACACCTTTTTGTCCTTCTTGTGCTGTCCTGAGTTCAACCAGCACTAATTCTGCGTGCGTGTGCGTGTGCGTGCGCGTGTGTGTGTGTGTGTGCGTGTGCGCATATGTGATAGAAACACTCCTCCCAGTGCATGGCTGAACCTCTTTGCATGGAAATTAATTCCACTCTGCTTGGATTGAGATGGAGAGACAGGAAGCAATTAGTTCACCCCTTCCACTCCTGTCAGACTCAATTTCAATATCGGTGTTGCAATAAATAGGATTTTCTAAAGTTTTTCCATTAGAATTATTTTTTTCATTAGTCTTTCCTGTTTTTGAAGAACCAAATCAATTGCTGTATAGTTGACAAAAGTTATTATTGTAAAATTAGAATGACCTTTTATTTGTATTGATGTTTCTGAAGAGAGAATGAAAATTACATAGCACAATTCACTTTTGCTTGAATTTTGCTTAAAAAGTACATATTGTTTGCTTTAATTCAGTCAGTGCCTTTGCATGTTCTGTTTTTAGAAGCATGTTCCCTTAACAGTATAGTTTTATTTCCAAGGAGTTTATAAAGTCTGATGAATACTTGTTGCTGATCAGTGTTGTTAAGCTGGGCATCTTTAAGTCAGCTTTTGATTTTTGTATGTTTGTGTTTGAGTTTGTTGGCTCTTCAATGCAGTTGCTGTATGTCCAATGCATTGTGATGATAACCCAAGATTTCTGCTGTAGTTGATGAAGGCTAGTGACAATGTGGTTTCTCATTGACTTCTATAGCTTATTCTTTGAGTTATACTAAATGGACACAAAGGGCATGCTTGAACACAGTTAACTATCCTGGGGGTCCTAATCAATGACGGCAAGCACTCCAATGCTCTGGTGGTCTCATCAAACGAATCACATTCTCACAACATGATACTCAAACATGACACACTGAACTTACTTGCAATTACACAGTCACTACCTGCCTCCTGTTAGCAAACTTTGCTATCTGACTACAATTTGTACTCTGTATTCTGCATACTTGACCTGGAAAAATGAGAAACTGCATTTTCTCTCAACTAACTTCTTAACTGTAGTGGATGAAATCGATGCTTTTAACTTCCTTCCAGCCTGTCCTCCTTCTTTTTCTCTCTTTACTGACCTGTAATAAACATGCAGGAGTCTTCTAACCCACTGCTAGAGTTATCAACTCCAAAATAAAATCTCCATCAAGGACCTCAAATGGGGGATGCTCCAAAACTCCACTGACTTTTGCTGCATGTCTCTGAAGCATGTTTTGGGTGCAACTTTCAAGTGCACAAATGGAGAGAAGATACAGTCTAAGTCAACCAGAGCAACATCTGTCCCCTTTTTGTTGGCATTTTGCTCATGTCATAATTAATTTTAATACTGGTGTGCAATTTGGGAACTTTGTTTTTTTTTGTAGCTTGTAGCATTATGTTTTTGCAACATTCAGCTTTCATTCCTTCAAATTATTTGGGGAGTAATTGACTAACACTAGACATTTCTATTGGTCTTGGAATTGTTAGATGTTAAAATGTTAAGAGTATACTTAATTGTGAGAACTAGTTTTTCAAAGTTAACAGACCATGTTTATTTAAATGCATGTTAAGTAATTTGCATCTATAACATGAATAATTTTTTTAAATCACACAGCTGTATTCCAAGTTCCCAATTTGCATGTCATCACACGTGTCCATTCTTGACAGTAAACATTCCTTTTGATTTGAATTTCACCATTTTAATTTTTCCATTTTGTTCCGCACTTTTTTTGGTTTTGTTTCTTGTTTTGTTCTTTCAAGGATGGAGACTCTGATAGTGGCGATGACTCTGATAAAAGGTCTTGTGAGGAGAGCTGGAGACTCATCACCTCCCTGCGGGAGAAGCTACCTCCCAGCAAACTTCAAACCATAGTCAAAAAGTGTGGCTTACCTAGCAGTGGTAAAAGAAGAGAGCCTATAAAAATGTACCAGATTCCCCAGCACCGACGCCTCACAAAGGACTCCAAGTGGGTGACCATTTCTGATTTGAAGATTCAGGCAGTAAAGGAGATCTGCTATGAGGTAGCACTGAACGATTTTTGCCACAGCCGCCAGGAGATTGAGGCCTTGGCCATTGTTAAGATGAAAGAGTTGTGTGCTGCATATAATAAGAAGGACCCCAACGAGCGAGACTCCTGGCGAGCAGTTGCCCGAGACGTCTGGGACACGGTGGGAGTTGGGGATGAGCGTATTGAAGATGTCATGAGTAATGGCCGAGGCATAACCGACATGGATGATCTGAAAGTTCACATAGACAAGCTTGAAGACATCCTGGAAGAGGTGAAAAAGCAGAACAACATGAAAGATGAAGAGATACGGGCCCTCAGGAACAAGATGTTGAAGATGGAGAGAGTTCTCCCTCTGATCTCTGCTGAAGGTCAAGAGAAGATTGATCCTGCTGTAACAATGAGGGTCCGCAGCTCCAGTGAAGGCAAGGCTCCGCCTGAGGAAACATCTGAAAGTGATCTGGCAGACGATCAAGTATCTATTCTGATGGGTGATGACACTTCGCTCCGCCGTGGACACATGCGCTGGATGAGACAGGAGCAGGTGCGGCTGAAGAACCTCCAGCAGCAGGAGATCTCCAAGCAGCTCCGGAGACAGAGTGGTCCACATCGTTTCATCCCTCCAGAGGACCGCAAGCTGCGCTTTCCTTTCAGAAGTAACCCAAAGCATCGCAACTCTTGGAGCCCTGGCACACACATAATAATTACTGATGAGAAAGTGGTAGAGCTGAAAGTTCCTAAAGAGGTGGTGCAGGAGGAGGATGGGACCGAGGAGGAAGGCAAACCCCAGGAGACAGTGGGGCCTTCTATCCATGCTTGCCCTCCTCTTCCCAGCCCATCAGGGCAACGAAGAAGCAAAGATCTAGAGCAAGGCCTGAGCCATAGACATAACCAAGGCCACAAGAGCCAACAGCAGGCCCACGAGCGAGGTCGCAGCAACTCTTTCAACAGCAGCCAGCGAACCTCTGGGTCAATGGAGTCCCTGCACTCAGGGGACAGAAGGCAACAGCCTACACAGCAGGCTTTTTACCAGCCACGCTACAACCAAAACCATCCTCATTCTTATCCTCATCTTAAGCACCACCATCAACAACAGCACCCGCAGCCCTATCACTACAGCAATGATGGCAGCTACAACTTTCACCAGCAATACATTCACAGTCAGCAGCTTAACCACCACAACAGCTTTCAAACACCGCCCCGCATGCGTAGACAAATGTCTGCCCCTAATTTGAAGGCTGGACGAGAAACTTCTGTGTGACTGGGATGATAGCAAGGCATGTCCTTGTGTACTGAATTATAAAGCACTAGATTCATACAACACAGACTTAAAGCAAGAAATCACAGCATTGGACAGCTTGTCCTCATTGAGTCAATTATTTTAATTTAAACATTATTTTTGTTTAATCAGTCACTCCAAATTACAGCAATTTTTCCAAGAGATTTTTATTTTTACAAGGTTTGGCTTCTTGTAGATATCAACTGTGCTAAACTGGTTGTATCTGTAGCATCAGGAGGGCAGCTCGAATGTTTCTATGCCACACTGGATGTAGAATTTTTGTAGTACAGCATGCATACTGGTTGGTCAGTCTGTTATTGATTCAAGTTGCTGCTTTTAAAAAAATATGCTATAGGTCACCAAGGATTTTAATTTTTTTGTAGTTTGAAAAATCACGAAAGTTTTTTCAGAATTTTTACAGGAAATTAACTAAATGGCATGCTGCTTTTCTCATCTTATTTGGATTCCTAAATAACCGCTCCTTAGCTGCCCTTACATTCAGTTTAACTCATGATAATAGACCTAGACAAAGGGTCATTACTTGAATTTTTAAATGAAGTAGCACTACATGTACATTTCAGTCATGTTTGATTTGAATATATGCAACTGCAATGTTCAAGGTATGCTGGAAGAACTAGAGGTTAATGGCAAATATTACAAACAACCTAAAAGTGTGCTTATACCCTGAAATATAGTTCTATAAATGCAGCTAATGTTTGTCTGATTTAACATTTGACAGAATGTGACCTTCATTATGGGTCCTCTTGCATTATCATTAATTTTTGAAAATAAGGAATTTGAATGTACTGTGGATTTAAAAGGCTTTGATGTTTTCTGACTGCCTTATAAAAAGTATTTTGAAAGATGGTAAAGTGCCTTACTGAGTCAGACTGACTTCAATAATGTTTGTTTAAATTTATTTCTGCTATTATGAAAATTGTATATTCATAATTGTAAGAGATGCCACAGCATTTGGGCGGTAAGGCATTAAATGCAATAATTTTTACCCTTACATCAACAGGTATGTGCATTACTTCAGTTAATTCAGGCAATTTTGGGCACATTAGCAATCTTTAACTTTAGATAAAGTTAGCTATACATGCTTGTCCAAAAAGACAATTTAGCAGGGTTTTAAAAGAAAAGAAAAAAATCGCTGCACTGCAAATTGGAGTCTGCTTCGCTGTGCGCTTTGCTTCTATTGTTCCTCTCGACTGTCTGCTGCACTCTGAACCTCAATGCAGAGGGGCATTCTGTTCCCATGAGGCTGGAGGCAGTGTTCTCGAACTCTCCAGTCTTTTATGCATAGAAATAGAATCCTTTGGTTTTGCATTTCTCTAGACACACACTCTGCATGTTTAGTTTCACCACGTTTGTTTCCTGGTAGCCCAAATGTGTGCACAGTGAACACAGAAAATATGTCTTCTCAAGCTAGGGGTGTCCGACAGGCCTGTTGCCATGGTTTCCTCTGGCTCATTTTACATTTCCAAAGAACAAGCAATAAAAAAAAAAGCAATAAAAAGTGAGTCTATGCATATTTTTGAAAAGCTATGAAAGACTTATCAAAAACACAGGAACAGTTTAGTGTGTTCATCAGTGCTCAGCTCAAATAATCTGTGATGTCTCAGTCTTTGTACATGGCCTCCAGTCCCATCTGTATTGAAGAGAGTAACACTTGTCATTGCCATTGGTTGTCATTGTTCACATTAACTGCCAAGCCAATGTTTTTAAACACTTTTATTAAGTTAAATAATTGCATGTTTGCTACCACAGCACACATGTTTGTAACTAGATCAGAGACACTGAAGTTTCTGACTGAGGCCAGGTGATCTGACTTGATTGGTTGTGTGCCATTAAAAAAAAAAAAAAAGCTTTTATTTGTATAGGAATGGCTGAACTACAGCACAATGAAAGTTGATATCTTCTCCCTAATTAAACTCTTAACTAAAAAATGAGGGGGGAAAAACAATTGTTACAGTGCTCTTTCTAAAATTAAGTTAATTATGTTAGTATAGCCTTGAAGAAAACTGAAGATTGAAAAATGCTTGAATGTCTTTTGGTCATCAGTGAGGCTTTGTTGTTTTCAGTTAATATATAAAGCATATGGTTCCTCTGCTCTAATAAAAAATGTTATGTGCTGAAAGCTACTCCAGCTATAACAACGAAAGCTGAGGACATTGTACAAATTGAAACAGACAATGTATTCTGTTCTTTTTAAATATGAATGGTCAGAAATGTTTTTCATTGTTGATATTAAGTGCCTCCAAATGTATGTGTAACGTGTTGCCTGTTTGAAACCTAAATCAGCATTATGTGCAGCATATGAATTTTGTGTTCTCATGATATTGCTGGTTTATTCAGGATAGCCATGTCACATTGTGGTTAATAGCAATTTTCAAACAATGACTGAATTAAAAGACAAAACTTCTGACTGCAGTTTCTGTTTAGTTGTGCAACATTTTGCTGTTCTCTACAGTACAGTACCTTTGCATTCAAGAACATGTCTTTGGGGGGGTAACGATGCTATTGTTACCTTTCCCATATTTGCTTTGCGACCGTGGTTGGAAGCACAGTAAACCACTACTTTGGTTTCAGGGCTGCGGTAGGTTCACTCAAGAGTATCTTCAGCTTTGATGTGAATGTGCTGGCTTCTTTTCCAAAGAGGTGCAAAGACTCACTCATAAACGTGATGCCTTTGTCATTTGGCAAGTCCATCGCTGTGGTGTCCTGCTGCCAACTGAACTACAACTCCCAGAAAGCAATGCTTTTCACCTTGTTTCCATCCATATAGCCCACCTATTTTTCTGAACCAGACACTACAAAGTCCACATGCCTTCTGGTGCAGCCAGTTAGTTTAACCCTCTGTGTAGCGAGACGAATTACAGAGTGTTATGGTTTTGTTTGATCAAAAATATTGAGGACAGTTCAGCAAACCCTAGATCAGTTGTTCTTAACCTTGTTGGAGGAACCGAAGCCCACCAGTTTCATATGAGCATTCACCAAACCCCTCTTTAGTGAAACATAAATTATGATTTTTTTTCAAATTCAAGACAATGTTTTTTACTGGTGCACAAAATGAGCCGTGCATGAACATCACCTTGTTCAAAGAACAAAACTAACACAATTCTGC
>JBBIGC010000131.1:24427842-24438257 GCA_037576955.1 Lepidarchus adonis
TCCGACCACTTTCTTCTTTTGCCCGACATAGTTAGTATGGATTAAAATATTAACAAAAAAAATCACACAAAGTACTTGGTGATGGGAAGTTCGGATCATTTTACAGACTCGGACCTTTTAGTCTCGTTCAGCAAAATGAACAAATCTTTTTTCAAGTCATCTCGTTCATTTCAGCAAAATATCATTAAAATATTACCTGTTACCTCCCTAACACATCTACTGCTTACACACACGCTGATCACTCTACAAACCAGACTAAACTATAATGCTCTAAGAAACAGAAAATATTCCTTTCATTTTTTACCTTCTTCACCTTTACTCTATGATTCGCTCACCTCGCCTCTTATCTGACAAGCTTTCAGGTTTGAGTGGTTCATTCATCACGTGACCGCCCCATAAGCTTAACCTACGCAGCCTGAGCCGGAAACACAATTGATTAGTTAAATCTCTCGAGTCTTCGGTTCAAACACTGGGGCTGTGACGTGATGAACGAATTACTCTAAAAACCCGAAGACTCGAAACAGGTGAATCAGTAATCCCAATACAGAGACTATAGGATGTTGCTGCACATGCACGAATCACTCCCACGAGGCGACTCGTTATTCTCGAGTCACAGTAAAGATTTGTTTAAAATGAACGAATCGCTCAAGAACGACCCATCACTAGAAGTACTGCCACAACAGTCACACGTTAACTACTGAGCACGCTAAGCAGTGTAGCATGATCATCTGCAGCCAGTGATGCCCAAGAGGGGCGTGTCCTCACGAATTTACACAATAATTTGGGTGTGTCCGGACCTCCGCGGCGGAGGCTCTGCCGAACCCCTGAGATGTCTCACCGAACCCCTAGGGTTCGATCGAACCCAGGTTAAGGACCACTGCCCTAGATATTGGTGGGGACATATGATTCTGCACACTTCCATTATATGAGCTTGCCCCCTTTTTCAAAGAAGCTCTTCAGCGATGTGTTTTTTACTAACGCATACTGTTGCATGTTTACTCACGTTGACATGTTTGTTTATAGCTTCATTCCTCGCTAAGAGACATGCAGAGATGCGGCCGTCACAAACTAATCTCTCAATGTTATAAAAAAGCCAAAGTGAACCCAGACTTGAGAGTTAAATGTGGCAAGCTGGCCTTTCTCTGCTATCTCACTGTTTCACAACACTCACAATGTCCTGCACTCATTTCAGCAGGGGCACCCAAAGCAGACTTGAAGTAGTGACACCGGTGAGTCAAATTGGCGGGGAATTAAAATACCATCTGCCTCTTGATTATCGTATGGGTGATGATATAATTGCCAAATGGATATTTTGTCACACCCCTAATGTTAAGTATATACTCTTTTACAAATCTGCGCACTGTAGATTTTATGTTTTTTAGGTGAATCCTGTTTAATATAATTTTGGTTATTTTTGAATTGATATTGGCTGATACTTGTGATTTCAGTATCATTACAGAAAAGACATAGTGGTGTCATGAAGACATCAAAAATATACATACAACCCCAATTCCAAAAAAGCTGAAATGTAAGCTAACATGGAATGCTGTAAAAGATGGAAAACTTGGAATTGAGTAAATGTACCAATTTAAGATGATAAAAAACCAGCAACATCAACAAATGTTCATCATCCCCTCTTCTTTTAACTAGTCCATAAATGTTTGAGAACTGAAGAGACAATTTACTGGATGTTTGGGAGAGGAAATTTCCCATTCTTTTAGTGCGTTAACAGTACTGTGTCTGCTTGGTGTTTCTCAGTTTTTAGTTTTATGATGAAACAAATGTTTTCCAGCTAGTGAAAGGTCTGCCGTCTCATTTATAAAACTTTGCGTAGAACTCTACTAAAATTGTACGTGTGCTTGTACGAAAATGACAATCAAAGAAAATGTCAGATTTGTGAAATTGTGTGTGCACACACCTGCAGGCTATTCACACTTTATAAATTGCACACTACCTGGGATTGTTTGCATGGATTTACCACATACCCTGCCCCTATACACCCTTGTTCAACCATACATGGTAAATGCACATCACCTCACGCATGTTTAAGCTTGTGTGTGCACGATGAACAATAAACAGTTAGAAAGTACACAAATGTTTTTATTACCTTACCAAGAAGCCAGCCATCGCTCATCAGCTCACCTGGACCATGTCAGCATCACAAATAACACAAACATTTGTAGAATTCACATATTTTCTATTTATGTAAATAAATTCATTTTTATATGGAGCCCTTATTGTAATGTGAGTACAGTGCGGATTACATTTGGGAAACCAGACATTGCTGCAAATTGCTTTTTTATGTACATTTAAACAAATATAATTAAATCAGATTCATCTGGTATTTCCTAAATATACTTTAGAACAAATGAACAATTTTACTGTTAAATATAACATAAACCTTTCAGCTAATTCTCGCTGGTAACAGCCAGTTACAAGGTACCCAGGTTCGTCCATACCTGTATTTGTGCCAAGATTGAAGTTTTACTGTGTAGATCAAGTTAAAATTTGAGTCTGATTTATATATTATACTGATAAATGTATTCACTATTAAATGTGACTGAAAAAGTGAAATTAAATATAAGGGTTATGATTCACTAGCACAGGGAATTATTATACTGTATACTATGTACTGACGCTGCAAAATGTTTGCACGCATGGGACAGTTTGTGTACATATACCCAAGTTCTATCGTCAAATTTGTTTCTATAGATCACAATGTTTCAACTTTTAGTTCCCGCTTTGTACGTATGCAACGATTATGAGACCCCTGGTCTGTAGGCAGACTAGTTCGGCACCTGGACTCTTCTACTATTCAGCCATGCTGTTGTAATAGATGCAGTATGGAGTTTAGCATTTTGCTCAAATATGCATAGCCTTCACTAAAAGACATTGTCTAGAAGGGAGCATAAGTTGCTCTTAAACTATATACCGTTTAGCATTGATGGTGCCTTTCCGGATGTGAAAGCTGCCAATTCTTTAGGCACTAAATGCCTCAAGCCATTTTATATGAGAGAAGATGGCGGTATTTCTTGATCTTGTTCACAAAATGCCCTTTTTATACCAGTCATTGTTACTGACCTGTTGTCAGATAACATAATTATTTGACTTATGTTCCTCCTTCATTCTTGAAGATATGTCAAAAAATATATTTTAGCTGTTGTTAGAAACCCACATTAAATTATAAATGGCAGCTTACAGTTTCCTTATCTGTACATTCATTGTTTCTATTTCATTTGGAGTAAATCAGCCATTTGATTTTTATTCTCTGCTTTTTCAAATACTCAGTTTTATTGTGACTGTCCCTGAACAAGAAATGAAGAGCTCTGTGAACAAATAGGAGTGAGTGAGTGAGTGAAAGAGAGTGAGAGTGAGTGAGTGAAAGAGAGTGAGAGTGAGTGAGTGAAAGAGAGTGAGCGTGAGTGAGTGAGTGAAAGAGAGTGAGCGTGAGTGAGTGAGTGAAAGAGAGAGAGAGAGTGAAAGGACTGCTCTGTTCTTGGAGCAGTGGAACAAATCTGATGAGCTCATTGGCAGTAGCTACATGTGTGATGACTCACAAGCAGCAGGCCATCTGTAGCACAACTCATACCCCTGTCCTTTTCTCCTAAGCCAACATTTAATAATGGTCAAAAGAAATGAGGCTGGTCTATGTGCACAACTTGCAATAGTTTGTCCAATGGAAAATGGTTCCTTTTTACATTTTAACTGGTAGTACATCGAACCGTTTAAAAGAAGCATGATTCTGATTAAAGACCTGTAACCAGTTCTGACTGCGTTTTTGGTTAACTGAACTGTTCATCAACTAGCCTTTTTATGGTTAATACTAGCTATACTGATTTTATGTTCATTGTGAACTTTGTTTACATTGACAGGCAACAAAACAACAGACAACCAGTCACGTTCTATGGAATGTAGGCAACTTGTAGCTGTGATTTACCAACAGACTCACACACACACATTATTACACAATAATACAATTTAAATGATGGGTGTCCAACAGTTTAATCAGACAAGGATTGTCTGAAAAGTCTTGTCTCTGTAAAATTCTTTGTACCAGTAT
Source organism: Lepidarchus adonis (assembly GCA_037576955.1). Taxonomy (NCBI): domain Eukaryota; kingdom Metazoa; phylum Chordata; class Actinopteri; order Characiformes; family Lepidarchidae; genus Lepidarchus; species Lepidarchus adonis. Next base: position 24,431,903 of record JBBIGC010000131.1, read on the forward strand.
TTTTATTCTAGTCATATTTTTTGTGTGCAAAGTAAAAAGTCCAAACCATATAAAAGTATGAATCAAAGTTCATGTTATAAGCAAAGCTGTGATACATGTAGTGATTTTCTTTAAAGAATGGCCTCAAGCACAGTCATAAAGATGAACTTGGAGAAATTAGTGACTTGTCACCTCCTTCATGCGAATTCACAATGAGTCTTACATTCAGTGCTGACTGGAATTCTCCTTTTGCATTATGTTAGTGCTGAATTGGTGCTAGGATAAACATAATACAGTAAGTTAAAATTGTTATTAATTTTGGCTGCCGCTAATGTTTTTCATCATCTAAAACAAGTCTCATGCCTTCTTGAAGTCCTCTTTTTTCTCATTCTTATTTGTTGTTCAGATTCCTGAACACCAGAAGCCATATCACCTTGCCACCTACTTTAGTGTATTGCAATCTGGCAGAATGATTGGATGAACAGTATATCGTTTTTGTTTGCTTTCTTAACAATGTTCTTGTCACTTTTTTTCCAATAATAAACATTGTCTTTAGTGTTCTTGAGCAATTACTACAGCCCTAGTCTGTAGTGTGTCTGGCTTGAGCAAAATATACAGTCTAAAATTCACTAGGTTCCCTGCTTGTTACATAAAATACAGGTAATTAGTTTCTCCAGTTCGAAAGCCAAGGTCTCCACACCAGCCACTGAAGAGCGTAAGAATGTCCAGCTGGGCTCTGTCTGCTCCAGCAGCTCCCATAGCAGTGTTTTGATTTGGCCCTGTCTGCTTTCCCCTCTTCCCACCACATTCTATCCTATAGGTTTATGAGAGCAAGCTTCAGGAACTGCAGAAACAAGTGGAAACCCGCTCACTGATCGCAGAAACCCCTGATGATGATGAGGAGGAGGAAGAAGAGGATGAAGGTAATATACTGTAAGATTAGGGAATCTTTTGAGACTCTGCCCCAGAGGGAGTGGTAATTTGCTAAGCATAATACATGTATATAGTTATACTATATAGTTATTACAAAATGTCTGTTATTATGACCAATTAAAATAGTTTGACCTATGTTTGATTCCAGTATGCAGTAATGGGCGTCTGAATGTTATTACACATTCAGTGGTCTGTAACACTAAACAATGTTTCTTGGTGGAAGAATTGTTTTTTAATTATTATTAATAATCACTCAAATTATATATTAAAATTGTTAATAAGTTGCGTGTCAGGCGTTGGAATGTTCTTACCTGTGAGGAAAATAACTGTAATTTACTGCCGTACATTAATTAACACTGTAACATCATTCACTCATCACTTCAAATGTTTCTTATATAGTGACTAAGACTGATTTTAAAGTATGTTGCTGATTAAATGAGTTTACGTTGAGGCTACAAGTTTTCTGGCCCAGATACTTCGAGCCCAATTGAACATTTGAGACAGACCTATATCCCAGTAATGGCAACCTAATAGAACATTGCATACCATCAAATACTCTTGTGATTAAGCTGAACTCTGAATAGTCTTTCACAGTCTGTAGCTGATATAGCTGCTGTCTCTCCCCACCATAGTGCCATGGACACAGCATGAGTTTGAGCTTGCTCAGTGGGCTTTCAGGAAGTGGAGGTACCATCAGTTCACCTCATTAAGAGACCAGCTGTGGGGAAATGCAGTGTACCTGAAGGAGGCTAATGCCATCAGCGTGGAACTCAAGAAGAAGGTATAGTTCTGAATTCTTGTGTTGAAAACTTTGATTGTTTAGAGAACAGGATGCTCTGTGATTATTTTTTTACACTGATTGTCTCAACATATTTCAGAAATTTTAGAATTTAGTATTAGAAGCACTGTGCAAATTATAATCTGGTCTGCTCCAATTGATAATTCAAATGCAAATTGACTGTGAGGTTAACAATGGTACTTTAAAGGTGTTGACTGATGTGATATGATTGTAACTAACAATTCAAAATCAATCATCAAAGCCCAGTGCCTTATTTGAGCCTTTTTCTGCCTGTCTATGATTTACACAGCTATACTGGAAAACATAGAGATCTGGTCATAAATCATGGCGTTGGGTTGTCAGAAAATGAAGTCAGTGGCAGTGGATAGGGTCAAATACACCTTAAGTGACCTAGAGCAGACAACCAAAGTGTCAGCTTGCTCCAGGCATATTTTAAATGCTGGGAAAATGCAGATTTCTTTTTATCTCTTTCACTTCATGGTTTCTTTTATTTATGAACATGTTTTTTTTCTGAGATGTAGAGCATTAATAGACCCTCACTTGATGTGCCACGAAGTTAAAGGTTTCTAATGTTGGGCATGTGTGCTACTAATGAAGAATTAAGTCCTTGACATTCAAGTGCAGCATCTTCAGAGTGTTGCATTGGAGCATGTGGGGAATAAAACACATTGTGGTGATGTGAATTGTACACAGGGTGTTTTTTTTTCCTATTTACATTACATTTATTCTCCACCCTTTCTCCTTGTTTTGCCTTTTCTTTTTATATCTCTACCCTTAACCCTCATTGCTCTCACTCTTTTCTTTGAAGGTCCAGTTCCAGTTTGTGCTACTGACTGACACACTGTACTCTCCACTACCTCCTGAGTTGCTGCCTTCTGAGCCAGAGAAGGAGCGGGATTCTAGGCCTTTTCCTCGTACTGTGGTGGCTGTGGAGGTCCAAGACCTGAAGAATGGAGCCACTCACTACTGGTCCCTGGAGAAACTCAAGTAATCTTTGGGCTGCCAATCAGTGTTGGCCTATTGTCTTTTAAGCAGATTGTGAGATGTATTTTCCTCATAGAGTTTTGATTAGGCATTATTCACCCTTTTAAACACCTAATAATTGCATCATTGTACAAATACAGCAAGTCTCATTTCAGCTAAACTAAACTGAACCCAAAAATGTAATAATGTAAAACTGTATGCAGTGTAAAAAGCTGACTGTCTTCATAACAAAAATCTTCATAAAAATCTTTATTCTAAATCATTTTGGTGCGTCTCGCTGATTTTTGACTTTTTTGATTTTTGACCCTGTTTTTTTGCTCTTTCAGGCAGAGACTGGAGCAGATGCGAGAGATGTATGACCGTGCAGGGGAAATGGCCTCCTCCAATCAGGAGGAAGGAGAGGGTCCTCTGACTGGCAGTGACCCTTTCTACGACCGTTTCCACTGGTTTAAGCTAGTTGGCAGGTATGTCTTCATTACATCTAATTTAATATTCAGATTAGAAATCAATGTTTCATAAGTATATAAACAGTGTATTTTAAACTTGATATGAATCTTTGAGCTTCTGTATAGCAAGTTATAATTCTATATTAAGTGTTTATTGCATGCTATTGGAAAATTTAAATATATATGTATATATTATATAAAATGTATGTATATATATATATAATAGATATGTGACAAGTATATTAAAGTGTGATACAATTTTGCATGTACTAGTGCTAATGAAAGGCTGTTTGTAGGATTGTGCTGGAGAAGAAGGTGAATCATTCATTATGTTGTGTTTCTTCAATTCATAAATTCATACTCCTGAGGCATTTCATACCCAGTTACCATAATGCATCATAATACATATTTGTGAAATGATTTTTTTTGTTGTTTAATTTGTCATTCAGGTTTCTTTATTATTGTGGGTTTTTTGTTATGCATTGTGTTTCCTGTCATTTTGTTTTTCATCTATCCCTAGTTTTGACATTTACATTTGTTGTTTTGTGTTGTTTTTTTTGTTGTTGTTAGTTTTTTATTTTGTTTGTTTTTTGTCAAAATCCATTTCTTGGACTTCATCATTTGTTTATCCTGGTGTATGTTGTTGTTATTTTGTTATTATCTTGATTCTGACTTGTCTTCCTTTGTTTCATTTTTCTTTTATTAATTTGTACAAGAAAACATATACACAAACACATTCATTATTTATAAAATCTAGTTAAAAGCAATGTTTGATTTTTTTTTATTTGCTGATAAAAGTTCAAAGAAAATATTTATTTTGGTCAAAATGTATTTTGTATTAACACATTTTGAATTTGACTCACTCAAACAGTTGTTACAGAGGCCTTGTCCTACAGGAAATGAGATTTCCATAGTTTTCTGAAAAGATTCCTTTTCTTAGTATTATTTACTGTAGATAATCTCATTTTCTTTGCAATGTATTGAGAAATTCATGATGCTAAGCACAAAGTTATGAGCCTTTGTTGGATGGTCATTTTTATACCCAGTCATGATCTGCTCACTTGCTTATCTACTTCTCATTCTTATTTTGCTCTATACTAACTTTTTGGAATGTGTTGCAGTTATCAATTTTATCAAGTTTATATTTGCCAAATTCTGTGAAAACATCATAAATCTTTGAACTTTACAGTTAAATAAATGTTATCGCACATTGTTTTCATTGCATTTCATTAAATCCCAACTGTGTGTGAGTACAGCTTCTGTATTAATCTTACATTTGCACTGTACTGTACTAGAAAATCCCATCTTGCTGTCATATGGCCCCACTTGTGCTGGCTCATGCTGGTCACCCTCTTTTTGGCCCTTATGCTCATTTAGCTCACCAATCTTCCACGGCTGTGTGAACGAGCACCTGACTGACCGCACACCATCACCCACCTTCTCCACGGCTGACTCGGATGTGACAGAGTTGGCTGATGAGCGGCAAAGCGAAATAGAGGACTTAATGGACGATGAGGCTTTTGTGGATGACACCAGTTCAGATGCCGGAACTGAAGAGGGCTCAGACATCTTCAGTGATGGCCAAGACCCTTTCTATGACCGTTCTCCTTGGTTCACTCTTGTGGGCAGGTTGGTGTTAGGGAGGAACAATGAGAGATGGAGAGAGAGAGCAGACTGCCTTGCATGTGTAGAATGTGGATACTCTGTATCAATATTTTAACTGAGCACAGCATATAGCTCTCAGAATCAAATGTCCCTGTTGCATTGTAATGACGTTTCTTCTCAGGTTTTGAGATTATATAGTTATTTGAATGCATATGTTTTTTGCATACAGGTTTATATTAAGGCTGCACCGACTCTTGTTTCAGTGTAAAAACCAACAAAACAAAGTAAAATTGTTTTTCTTCCACAAAACTAGACTAAAATGAGCAATATCCAGAAGGAAATATAGTGAAATTAATTTATCATTATTAAATGATTACTATCAAATTATTATTTATTATTATTGATTGGTGAATTAATGTTTAGTATGCTGTGTTGACTTGACTAGTAAGCCATGTAGCATCTTTACCCAAGTCCCGATTTCAGTATATTTGAAGTCGAGTGTAGTCTGCTGTTTGTCTTCCCTCTCTCTTTGATCAAAGCCTGTCTCACCTCACCCCATCAAAGTATAGACTGCATTAACAACTGCCATTAATGCTCATTTAGTTGTGTATCATTTCAGTATTGTTTCATACTTGTTTTGTCTGTGTTAAACACTTACTGCTTTGCTCTGATTTATTTAATGTATTTTTTCCTTTCAATTTAATATCCCTTTTAATATTTAAAAAGCTGTTTGAGTCTGCTGAGAGAGATGCAGGAGAGGGAGACAGAGGTTGTGTCTGTGAATCAGTTCAGGGACAGTGGAGTGAGCTTGTCGTTCTGTGGTAAACAGACCTGCGTCACTGTGACCTCACTGATGCGCCACAGCACTTGTGGGGTGGGGGTGGTTAAGGGAGGAACTGCATGGCTACAAATCAACGTTGTACAAAGCAGTGAGTGAAAAATGTGTGTCCTACACAAAGTGCACACTATTCAAACCACACATAAATTGGAAGGAGGATGTGGGGGAGGGGATTCCTTTCCAAAATCCCTCCAGCAGCAGACTGAAACTGATGATTTGTTTAATAAACCTGTATTTTTTTTGTCTTCATTTTGTGGTCATTTCAATTTCTGCAATGATTTGTCAGAATTGAGATGGAAAGCACGGTGTCAGTGCGTTTGTAGCAGGTGTAGTACCTGTTCAGAATTAATTAAGTGAATGGAATATTAAATGAAACTATGGATCTGCCATTAATGAAGATCATCTTGCTGTTTAGAGCTATTGTATGTCCATTCTTATTGCAGTATGTTAGCTGTATATGTGTGGTGTTCTATGTCATAATAATTGGCACTTGTTCTGCAGGGCTTTCGTGTACCTGAGTAACCTTCTATACTCAGTGCCTCTGGTGCACCGTGTTGCTGTAGTGACAGAGAAGGGGGAGGTGCGAGGGTTCCTTCGTGTTGGGGTCCAGGCCATTGCAGGTGAGAACTGGTGTGTTTATCACACCTGCATACAGCCCAGCGGAGCCACACAGTGTGTCAGTCTCTGAAACCTGGGAGCCACACAGTGTGTCAGTCTCTGAAACCTGGGAGCCACACAGTGTGTCAGTCTCTGAAACCTGGGAGCCACACA
>JBBIGC010000131.1:24458484-24470276 GCA_037576955.1 Lepidarchus adonis
TAAAGTCCACTGAGCACATTGAGTTATATTTCACTGCTGGTCATATTGTATAGCCTATACGTGATGAATCAGTGGTGGCCTAGTGGTTCACTGCTCCCTGGGCGCGGCTATTTACTGCTTCCTGCAGCTTTATGTGTGCACGTGTGATGGGTTAAATGCAGAGAACGCATTTCGTTGTGGTGCATTGTCTGCTGTGGTGTGTTCACAATGAAATATAATCATTTTTATTCATAATCACTTTCATGAATAAAGCATCTTGAATCTTATGTTGCAAACTCTGTCAAAAAATCGCCGTATGTCGAGTGCGACGTAACCCGATGACCTGTAGTTTCATGCATAGAAATGAAAATGAAATGCATAGTAGGCATAGTAAAATTCAGAGCGCCGAATCGGTTTTGTAAAAGAATCGTGATTTATTTTTTACTTCATTTAAGTCCCGACTGGTTCAGTAAACCGAGTTACGCTCTTCTTCCCTAATCTCTTCTTCTGTTTACTTTATGTGGGCGGAGAATAGAACAAGGGGGGTAACTACAACGATAAGCCAATCATTACTTTGCTTTCTCAGCTCAGAATGAATCCACCAATAGCTGATGGAGGCTAGGTGTACGTCATGCCGCAGGTCCGCCCACTGGGAAGCTGAAGGAGGAAGTTGTGCAAAGAAAGCGCAGTCGAGCGAGCTTCTCCTGTCAGGTGGCGTGTGAATTGACGAAGGAGTCTCTTTTAACCATGGCACAGTAAGTGTTTATTTCGGGATTCTGAAATTTAAAATTGTGGTCACGTGTAATTCGGTTAAATATAGCGAACTGAAGTTGCTTGTTTTGAATTGTAAGTTTAGCTAACGTTAGCTAGCCTTTAGAACCGGCGTGGCCAAAAAGAAGTATATAGTCATTACTGGACATTAACTAGCTGGCTTATTCCAAAGAAAAGCACTGTTGCCAGATGCTTTCTATTGGGTATACAATGTGCTATTTACAACTGACCTTTTTCTTGTGTTGTGTGGTACAGTATACAGGGAATGTGGACATTTTAGTCCACCTACACTGCACCTTTTTTTTCTCCTGACCTCAGGAAAGACTTTGCTAATGAATTGTGATGAAGTACAGATGAACCACAGAGCCGGAAACACTGACTTAAAATTCTGCCATTTCCCTCGATCCAAATAAATAATGTTGCAGAAATGGCAAAAATCAAAAGTCATTCAGCTCATGCAGTCTTCCATACATCTGTTATGTGTATATAATACATCTGTTTTACTGACTCACTTAGCTACTTTGGTGAAGTTCATTTAAAGCAAGTATACGATTCCAGGCTTCTTGTTTCTCAACTTCTCCTTTTGCTCTTGGCACAGAGCGGATATTGCTCTCATCGGTTTGGCCGTCATGGGTCAGAATCTGATCCTGAACATGAACGACCATGGCTTTGTTGTAAGTTACTCGCTCTAAAGTTCCCCTTTTTTGCTTTGTTTCAGTGTCAGACGCTTATGAATGAGCTTGAATTTACTTTTTGTGACCTGGTTTACTTTCTACCGGCCTTCAGGTCTGTGCTTACAACCGGACAGTGTCCAAGGTGCACGACTTCTTACAGAAAGAGGCCAAAGGCACAAAAGTGATCGGTGCAGAGTCTCTCGAGGACATGGTCTCTAAGCTGAAAACCCCTCGTCGCATCATACTCTTGGTCAAGGCTGGCCAGGCTGTTGATGACTTCATAGACAAGCTGGTGAGTGGCATCCCAACTACCTTGTCTCATGTCATTATAGTGAACCAAACCTTTGAAAATTACCCTCACGTTCTGTTAAACAGGTCCCTCTTCTCCAGCCTGGGGACATCATCATCGATGGTGGCAATTCTGAGTATAGAGACACAACAGTGAGTACAAGCAAACAGGCAGAACACACATTAAGAGTTGTACAAATGGTAATAAATGTAACCATTGTCTGTTTTCTGTAGCGACGGTGTCAGAGTTTGAAGGCAAAGGGCCTGCTGTTTGTGGGCAGTGGAGTTAGTGGAGGAGAAGAGGGGGCTCGCTATGGACCCTCCCTAATGCCAGGTGGACACAAGGAAGCATGGTGAGACTTTTACTGTTGTAACTTTTTGACGTGTTTGTTATAAGCTTTAGATTATTTAATGTAGACTATTTAGTGATCAGCAAGACTTTTGAGTTTAGGAAAAAATCAGATTGCATTACCATAATTTGTTTTTGTATTATGGTTGTTAACACGAATAAATAATCATTTAAGTTAGGGTTGTCTTGATTAAAATTTTTTTTTAAAAAAAGTATTTAATTTTTTTTTACAAATACCATAAATCTTCCAATAGAAGCCCCGATGTTTATTAAAAAAATTATTCGGACGCCCCGGCTTTTAATAGAGACAGAAGTTTGTTGGAGACGGGCTATTATTCTCCTCACAGACGGAATGGTGATGGTATTTACGGCCACAAAATGTCATGCAGCTTCTTCACATTTATTTTGACAGAAGATAAAACATCACGACTAAAATCATCCTTCTGTCTGTTCGGCGGTGATTCTTGTCTGTGATTGGCTGTTATTGTGGGAGTGGTTTAGCACCGAATGCAGTGATAAGTTTAAACAGAGCCGCTTAATATCTGTCAATAACCCTCAGATATTGTGACAAATTAGTAATTACGCATGTTACACTCTGTCTTCAGAAATCAGGGGTTTGTTTTAAGCCGTTTCGTACCTTTTAGGGAATAAATTCTGTTTAAAAACTGAGGTATAAAGTGACAGCTCAGAGGCGCATGCTCACGAAGTTGAGGGGAGGGGGGTGTTACCTGGTTACTATTGGAGACCGACATCTCTTAAAACCTGGCGTATATTGGAAACGGGCGTCAATAAGAGACGGGCTGTTATTAGATATACAGTATATTTGTTTACAAATTGGGTAGTCTATGAATTATTTCTTATTTTTACTTATCCAGGCCGCACATAAAAGACATATTCCAGAGCATTGCTGCCAAGGTTGGCACAGGGGAGCCCTGTTGTGACTGGGTAAGTGTTTTGAAACGTTAAGGTATTTGCACTCTGGTATACTGTGTAAACTTGAATTTTGTGCAGAAAGTTCATTATAATTTGTTGCACAGGTTGGAGATGAGGGGGCAGGACACTTTGTAAAGATGGTCCATAATGGCATTGAGTATGGGGACATGCAGCTGATCTGTGAAGCTTACCACCTAATGAAAGATGTCCTAGGAATGGACCATGACGAAATGGCACAGGTAAGTCCGGAGCCACTTCCTCCTTTACCTGCGGATTTTTCACAACTTTGCACTTCCTCGTTCCTCAGCTCGTTCTTTGTCCATTTGAAACCAGTTTTCCTCCTTTGAGGAATTGTTCTGTTCAGCTTCCAGTTACATTTCTAAAGCATGATGGTTTGCTTCTTTTCAGGCTTTTGACCGGTGGAATAAAACCGAACTGGACTCCTTCCTGATTGAGATCACGGCAAACATTCTCAAGTTCAGAGACACTGATGGCACTCACCTCCTGCCCAAAATCAGAGACAGTGCAGGGCAGAAGGGAACAGGGAAATGGACCGCCATCTCTGCCTTGGAGTATGGTGTACCTGTCACACTTATAGGTATGAGCTTTTGTGTTTTGCTCAGTGGTGAACCAGATTTATTTTGGGCCATAAATGTCTCTACACCTTTACAGTAATGTTCATTTCTGCTGGAACCTGTATGCAAATTTGAATAGTGCGAGTCTTAAGGCCGAGAAGGTCCTTGTTGTTCCACTATGGATTTTGTCTTTACAGTATTTATTTAAGAGTGATTGAGGTTAGGCTGCTAATTCATGGCAAAGCAAGAGTATAGTTCAGCTCCAAGTATTGAGTGAAGCACTTGATAGTTTAAGCAGCTTGTAGGCTTTGCGGTTCTCCTCTTCAGCAGATGTGACATAAGTGGGATTTTCTATTATGTCTTCTGCTTTGGCTTCTGATTGAGGGAGGTTTCATAAACAGCCTGATCGTGGCCTTGGGAGGTGTTATCCCAGGGGCTGGAGCTTAGTTTTTTTCCCTCTGTAACTTTGAGGTGTCCTGAGACACGTAGACAGTAGAAGAGTTCTGCTTAATTTTCTATAGTGTATCTGAAGTGGATCTCTTGAAATATGGTCATATTTACTGACACTTATATTGTAGAAGTGCTGTCTGAATGTGAAAAGTTCTCCTATCCCTCAGGCAGGATGATCTGTAAAATTAACAAAAGGCTGCATTGTTCCCTTTAGAGAACGAGGGGGAAAAGTGTGCAGACATGATTGCATAGCGAGGGACAGAGGATTTCTTTTCAATAGGCCACATTCCATCAGGAGCTCAGTGCTTAGTTCATGGTGACACATCGTTTTTTTCCCCCCACACTAAACTCCACCTCCCTTAAATGTTTCATCAGTTTGACTCTGCCTTTACTAATACTCCAAAGTCATTCTGACTCAAGTCTTTGCTCCTGCAGTTGGGAAAGGATTGTTTGTTAATGTGCCAAGCCCTGGTTTCACAAAAGCCTGACTGATTACCAGTGATTTATCATACGTGCACTGGCACAGTGTCTGTTTTCAGAGCATGGAATCATACAGGTTTTATTGTACATTGCAGCTGGTATTTCTTGGTGCTTTGATCAGTTTACTTCACATTAGAGCTGTACAATAGGTCTGTTCTTCATTATCGAGATATTGAGGTCAGAAGGATGCAATATGCAAATGAGCTATTAACCAGTGTTTTGGACACTGTGATCAGTCACAGCTCCAGGTGAGTGTTCAATCATGGTATTCAGGTGATCCAACAAAATTAAATAATATTAATAATACCCAATATTAATTAATACTGATTTGCTATGAAGAGTCCATACTCTTTATTCTACATTTTGTACCTAAATATATTGTAATTAATTTATTCTTGTTATTAATTGTGACATTCTCCCTGATTCAAAATTAAGGCAAAATGATATTGATACTCTACACCAGTGATCCACAAACTTTTTCGCGCCACGGACCGGTTTAATGCCAGACAATATTTTTTAAAACCGGCATTTAAGGTGTCATGGATAAAAACAACAAAATAAAATGATACGACCAACACAAAAACTGTGGTATTTTGTAAATATAATAATAAACGTGAATCCACTTTGTAATTATGTAACTTTATTGGCAGTGTCGTCCTGAAATGCACTAACAACGATCAGAGTAACTTCCTCCTCTGCCCCTCACTCGCTCTGGTCGCTATGGTAATGCGTGATTTTGGTTTCTTGACCCACCTGAAAGATAAACTCACCCACTCATTCAATGCGACAAAATATTTTTCTACCATAAATGACTTTATTAGAAAGTGTAATAATAATGTAAATATTTTTAATATAAAATTTTTTTTCACTTGTTGTGTTTTAAAAAAACAACATGTCTTGTTTATATAATGTTTTGTCATTTCTTTATGCAAAACAAATATCACAATTTGGCTCCTCAGAGAAAAAAATTATAGCCTTGAGCTATACAATGTGTAAATCACTAACTTGTGCCAGAATTTTTATGCATTTTAATTTACAGTAATCAATAATCTAACATGCTGTGTAATGTATCCCGCCTAGTTATTATGCAATAATACCTTTTAAAATATATGTAAACAAATATTATAGTAAATTGCTATTTAAAAAGAAATTATAAATCAGAGACATATTAGTTTTTGAAGGACAAAGACATCTAACTTTATTTTGAGCAGTGAAGGGAATGATCCAGGTATGGGAACACTGTATCCATGTAATTGTCCATTGTGTGAGCTTTACTTGTGCTGAAAGTGGATAGTACATAATGAAAATACTTAATTGTCGGTGTGTATGCTGCTTCTCTACGTTCTTTGTTTCTAATGGACTCATGCTGTGGTGTGGGTGGGTCATTTAAACCCAGAACCAATTCTATAATAACACTATTTAATTACCATGCAAATGTCTGAGAATCTAATTTCTCTAAATGTGCTGTTCCTGTCCCACAGGAGAGGCTGTCTTCGCCAGATGTCTCTCATCTCTGAAGGAAGAAAGAGTGCTGGCAAGTAAGAGCCTCACAGGGCCACAGGGAGCCACGTTTACTGGAAATAAGGTCCAGTTTCTTGAAGACATTAGAAAGGTTAGTAAAGAAAGAAGGTTATAAAATATTTTGGAGCTATACATGTCAATTACATTATATTCCAATTGCTTTTACAGTTCTGTTTGTTGCAATAAACAGATTTTAGCTGGGTTGGCTCCTGTCAGCAGGGTGGAATATATTAGGTGGCAAGTGAACATGACAGTAGGCAACTGTATAGATCTAGGTCACCAAGGATGGACAACTGGTCAATCTCTTTTATACCCCATGACATGTGAAAATGTAGTGTGGGTAATAGAAATGTGTCATGGGAAATGCATTGCTGGCCCACAAATATGGTGGAAAAGGAAATGAAAAAGTTACAGGGTGGATGTTTAATGTTTTGGATGGCAAGTGAGAAACCTCTATTGTGAACTTGGGGTTTCTGCAGGTTTCAACAAGTTACATTTAAGACAGATTTAGATTTTAAAATCATTATGAATTAAATTTAAGGATATCAAAGAAATTCTGAGTCCTATAATGTTTCTGATTTTTCATGTGATTTTAGTACCTTTAAACCAAGCTTACATAACATTATTATCTACTTGCACAGTGTGTTCACGCATGTTCTTTTAAATCCTTCATTCTCAAGCTCAAGTTGCACTTACTCATACAGACTAATATAAAAATCATAAAAGGTCAAATAAATGGACCTTACAAGACTTTCTGAATTGCCAAATTCTTTCACAAACCATCCAACTTAATCTATGGAGATCAATTTCCAGCAGGTTGCAGCTTATATCCACTATTGGTCCTGTCTCGTTCTCAGTTTTAGTCTTGTTACAGCGTGCTACACCTGGATCGCTAAAAGAAGGAACTTCAACACGTCCCATCAGAGAAAAAAATGCATTTAAACACTGAATGTTGTAAGACATTTTAAGCCTTAATTTCAGATTTTCACACCCTGGAACTGTGCTTGTTCAGCAGCAATAGAAAGCTACTACACCCCTGTAGTTCATGTAGTTCTGGAGTCTTTTTGTACACAATATATTGAAATCAATATATATCACAGTATAAATCAAATGACTATTTCTGTTTAGTTTTAAGATTCATTTTTACTCCTAAGTAAAATTTAAAGATGTAATTTTATAAATACTGTGAGGAGAATAAGTATTTGACACGTCAGCATTTTTATCAGTAAGGGTATTTCTAACTGGGCTAATGACACATAATTTGCACTTCATGTCAGGTATTTAATTCATGCAAAGACATCTAAACATTTAAGTCCATAAAGTGAAAAGACACAGGGAAAACGTATTGAACACATGAAAATAACAAAGGACAAAATGGCATAGAAAGCCAGGAGGTCACCCAAAATCTGTCAATATTGAGATTAAAAACTGCCTCCTATCAGTACTAATTGAAATCAGCTGCTTTAGTCCTAATTGATGGCCTATTAAGGCTTCTCATTACCCAGGAGGCACACAGGAAAGACTTCATGATGGGTAAAAGCAAAAACTTCCCCAAGATCTTCGTAATCTTGTTATTGAAAAGCATTTGATGGGACTGGTTATAGGCGCATTACCAGAATGCTGAATGTTCCTGTGAGCACTGTGGGGGCCATTTACCCAGAAATGGAAAGAGCATCAGTTCACCATAAACCAACCACGATCAGGTGCTACACATAAGATTCCTGTCAGAGGAGTCCAAAGAACAATCAGGAGAGTTCTCCAAGACACAAGAACCACTCGGGCAGAATTTCAGGAAGACCTTTCATCAGCAGGTACTGTTGCTGTTTTGCTGCTTCAGGACCTGGAAGACTTAATGTGATAAATGGAACCATGAATTCTGCTGTTTACCAAAAACTCCTGAAGGAGAATGTCCGGTCATCTGTTCATGACCTCAAGCTGAAAAGAACTTTTTGGTTCTGCAGCAGGATAATGATCCAAAGTAAACCAGCAAGTCCACTGATTGGCTGAAGAAAAACAAAATGAAGACTTTGGAGTGGCCTAGTCAAAATCCTTACCTGAATTCTATTGAGATGCTATTGACCCTCTAATGTGGCTGAACTACAACAATTCTGCAAAGATTAGTGGGTCAAAATTCTTCCACAGCTATAAAGGCTTATTGTAAGTTATTGCAAATGTTTGATTGCTGTTGTTGCTGCTAAGGGCCCAACCAGTTTTTAGGTTTAGGGGACAATCACACAGGGACATGTAGGTTTGGATTTTCTTCTCCCTTTATAATAAAATCTTTCACTGATTTAAATCTGAACATAAACACTGAACAATATTGTTTTGCCTTTCAGGCTCTGTATGCCTCCAAGATCATTTCCTATGCTCAGGGCTTCATGCTTCTGCGTCAAGCAGCTAAGGAGTTTGGCTGGTCTCTCAACTATGGGGGTATTGCTCTGATGTGGAGGGGTGGCTGTATCATTCGAAGGTTAGCTACACTTTCCTGAGATCATAGAGACATGTTTGTGCATGGTAAAAGAAAAATAAATAGTGTCTTACACTTCGTACTAAAGGTAAAACTAAACTCCACATAAAATTAGTACTTGACTTATTCAGTGACTACCCAGTGTCCCAACACTGAAAGAACAAAAATGTAAATGTAATGTTTCGGTTCCTGGTAGATTTAGTTATACAGGAACTGTACACTTGTGTAATATCTGTTGAGGTAATGCGAGATGTTCACTGTAAGAATGAATGAAGTTTTACATACCTGTGACTAATGATTACGACTTATTATATTATTATTGCATCTTTAGTGTTTTCTTGGGAAAGATAAAGGAGGCCTTTGATCGAGACTCCGAGCTACAGAACCTGCTTCTAGACAACTTCTTCAGTAATGCCGTGCAGGACTGCCAGGTACCCGATCACGGATCAGTTTTTTGACACTGTAAATAAATAATAATAAATAATAGAATCTATAAAATGCACACATCATGCATCATATAACTACAATTGTAGTAGCAGCTGACTTTCCTAACTTTGCATTACTCATTGTGTTTGTAAACCTCAACTGAAGTGCTTGTAACTCAGGGCAACTACAACTACAAACACCAGATATGTTTTGGTTGATACATAAGGGGTGTACTAACCATTTTTGTGGTCACATTATTTATTTGAAAAGTACTTTCTTGTGTTTATAGTTTTAAATGTGCTTTTTAGGAATTTTATAGGCACCATAGCCTGTTGGGTTTAATATTGGATTGTAAAGTGTGGAGTAAATTTGTGTTTGTCCCTTATGCTTCATTCTGTAGGATTCATGGCGGCGGGTTGTAAGTACAGGAGTTCAGCTGGGGATCCCCATGCCTTCCTTCACAACAGCACTTTCCTTCTACGATGGCTACAGACATGCCATGCTTCCAGCTAACCTGCTGCAGGTAAAACCCTCCATCCAGTTCTGACTATGCTTGTCCACTGGCCATATGGCACTGCACTGGGATTACAGAGGGTTATTGATGGATCTTGTCATAACTAAGACTAGAGCTGTAGCAGTGGGGGAGGGTTTTAGAGCCATTACCAGGGTGTTTATGTGACTCTATTGACTTCAAAGTGCTGTTTAACCATCCTTTTTCTTTATCACTGGGTGTGTAAATCATGCATGATTTAATATCTTTTGAAAAATTATTTATAGCATCATGAAATCTGTTAAATATGATTTGATTCAGTTCATAATTACTTAATTAAAAAACAAGCTGAAGTTTGGAATCATCTGGTCTCAGCACAAGTTCTAACTCAGTCCATCATAGATGTTCTCAGGTTAATAGAAATGTTTGTGTGGAAATGTGACTATATTCATGACAGTAGCGTGATTGTTTCTCATGCACGGCCTTCTGAGGGGTTTCCAGCTTTGTCCAACAGGAACTGAGATTTCTTTCGATTCCTTGAATCTTTTTACAATATTACGTACTGTACCGGTAGATGTTTCTTTGTAATCGTGTTTTGAGAAATGTTCTTTTGAACTGACTGACTTTTTTTGCCTTCCAGGCTCAGAGGGACTACTTTGGTGCTCACACATATGAGTTGCTCTCAAACCCAGGCCAATTTATCCACACCAACTGGACAGGTCATGGGGGAAACGTGTCCTCAACGTCCTACAACGCCTAAATCTGGATTCCCATTCCAACAGACAGGAAACAGTTCCATTGTCTGAAAGCAAGGGACCAAGACAACTCAGCAGAAAACATTTCACCTGCACTTCAGAACTGAAATAAGGCCCCACCTAAGTACTTACGATGTCTTCAAGTAATGTTCTATTTATCAGATTTGAAACCTTGGTGTGTACTTGGTGTCTCTCTTTTTCTGTGTAGAGGTAGGGCTCGGTGCCACAAAACCTCAACAAGAGTCAGAGTGGCATTGCTGAGGCCAGGTCGGCCATCATGTTTTGCCCCAGAGTTCACAGTGGTGACCATGAATAACTATTGCACTGTATTGGGCTAAATAAAGACTACAATCCTTCTTAATTAGCTTTTGGCCTCTTCACTTGCATGCTGCCTACGATAAACAGGATTCTCAACACTATTTTTGTCCTGGAATAGTCAACACGGGGATCGGCCTATTGGTCACCCTTCTGTTCAGAGAGAAAAGACATGTTTATATGCAGAACGTACAGAGTTGCCATTTACACTGTACCTACATTTTTGCTAATTTAACAAGCTACACCTACTATATTGGTCTTTTTATATACACTCACCCAGTTGTGGTTCTACCTGTCTGATCAGTGTAGGTCAGGGATGTTCAGCTCCACTCCCAGAAGGCCAGTGACCACAACAGTTTGGTTTTCCTGCTCTTGAAATTTTTAATTAGGATTTTTGTAGGTGCGCAGTTGATGCAGATAATCTCCAGCCTGGGCACCAGTGAGGTACCGTTAAATGTTCCCCACTACACTGCTGCCTGGGTGCTGGTGATAGCCTCTCACTGCTCCACGTGTGCATGCGTGATCGAGTGCGTTCACAATCACAAATAGTCACCTTCACTACTCTGCTGGCAGGCCCATTAAAACCTGTAGTAGGAGTCGACTGCCAGCAGAGGGCACTAAGTGTCCTGTTGGTGAGGAGGTTGTTTACGTGAGGATGTCATATGTATTGACCTTTGACCCAGATTGAATAGAACCACTTTATATTTGGATATTACAGTTGATGTCTTGTGAATGTAGAGCAATATTAAAACCCTTTAATAATTAAATTATTGTTCACAATAAACATGAGCAAAGATATTAAACAACATGGTTTAACTAAAGCTACTGATGATAAACTAGGTGAATACGTTTAGTCATTGAGGGTCTGTACACCTCTATATTTAGCATTTATGCTCCGGTATTTATAGGTGGAATAAGCAAACACGTACAGTGGGGCAAAAAAGTATTTAGTCAGCGACCAACTGTGCAAGTTTGTTTCTAGAGTCCACCACAATTTGATGATTTCCATTTAACTTCAGTTCAGAGTTTGAGAGCACTTGTTTAGTCTTTAGGAACACTTTAAAAAAAACAAAAACAAAAAAACCCAGCACATTCAATATGGTCAAATACAGGTAAAAGAGGCACAGCTGTTAAGCCAAAAATAGTAAAGTGAAGCGTCTACTTATTAGATCTACAGTACAGGGAGTGCAGAATTATTAGGCAAATGAGTATTTTGACCACATCATCCTCTTCATGCATGTCGTCTTACTCCAAGCTGTATAGGCTCGAAAGCCTACTACCAATTAAGCATATTAGGTGATGTGCATCTCTGTAATGAG
>JBBIGC010000131.1:24470376-24486762 GCA_037576955.1 Lepidarchus adonis
TGGGTATATATTTGTTTTTTGTTAAGTTGCCTAATAATTATGCACAGTAATAGTCACCTGCACACACAGATATCCCCTTAAAATAGCTAAAACTAAAAACTACTTCCAAAAATATTCAGCTTTGATATGAGTTTTTTGGGTTCATGGTTGTTCAATAATAAAATTATTCCTCAAAAATACAACTTGCCTAATAATTCTGCACTCCCTGTATATGGCAATATTTTGAGATATCTATCTATATATATTTTTTAATACAATTTCTAGCTTAAAAAGTATTTTTTTTGTGGAGAAGACTCATGTTTTGCCTGTTTGCAAAATACAATCAGAGATGTGTTGGGATTTGCTTGTGTAGATGTTGCAGTATGGCCAGGTGCACCTGCTGAAGCACTTTTTGTGAGTGTGTCAGTGTCCTTGCGCTTTATAATTTCCAAATACCACAGAAAATAAACATTTCATATACATTTGTATGCTTTCACATACAGGGAAATGTGTAGAATATCACAAGACAGTGAGTATAGAAAAGAATCACCCCCTTCTAATTATTTTACAGTCTACAGTCAATATTTTACACAAACCATTTTTTCCAGCTTTACTTACTGAATGCAATCTGAAGCATTAAACCAGCTGTTCCTGGACCATTCCCTTGCTTGGTAATGCAACTACAGCAAACAACTGACTATGGGTGGCAAGCAACTGGGATAGAGTTGTGGACAGGCATAAGGCAGGAAATGGATTTAAAAAATGGCTTTTTCAATCCCAGGGAGCACAGTAAAATCCATAATAAAGAAACAGCAAGTGTTTGGTTCTACAAGGATGCGCTCCGACTCCAGCCGTCCCTCCAAACTGGATAGAAGAGCAAGAAGGAAACTGGTAAGAGAGGTTGCCAAGAGGCCAATGGGCACTTTGAAGGAGTTACAGAATTTTATGGTAAAGAGTTGGGCCATAATTGTGGCTTGTTTGAAAGGGTCGCAAGGAAAAAGCAAATGAAAAAAAAACAAACGGCACATCTGGCAGAAATCCAATGCAGCTCACCATTCACAACACACTATTCCTACAGAAAAGTATGGAGGTGGCAGCATCCTGTTGTCAGGGTGTTTCTCTGCCACAGGTCCTGGGGCTCTTGTTAAAGAAAAAATGGATGGAGCAAAATACGGTCAAATTCTTAAGGAAAACCTGCCACCCTCTTCCAAAAAATTGAAGATGTGCGGAATGTTCACCTTTCAAAACGACAACGACCCAAAGCACACAGCAAAATTGATCACACATTGACTGAAAGAGAAAAAAGTCAATAATGTGAAACATGTCCTTGTATGGCCCAGTCAGAGCCCCTTACATACGTGTCTATGTGTGTAATGCCCTGGGGCCATTCTTCTGTCAGCAATGAGGCTCTGCAATGAGCTTTTCTGAGCGTTTTGTTAAAGGTACTTTCACTTTCATATTCATATCTCACTCTGCTGCCCGGATCATGAGGAAGAAGATCCTCTGTGATTACCCCCCACTCCTACTGAAGAGAGCATGGATGGACAGAAAGCCTGATCTCCCTAAGGAACTGCAGATGCCTCTTCACATTGAACTCCTGATTTTATTTATTCATAATTTTCTTCTCTTCTTATAGTTCTCCAGTGTCGACCAGAGGAGGATGGGTTCCTCTTCTGAGCCTTGGTTCCTCTCAAGGTTTCTTCCTATAATTAGGGAGTTTTTCTTGCCACTGTCGCTTTGGCTCATTGGGGGCTTGGACCCGGATTCTATAAACTCTGTAAAGCTGCTCTGTGACAACGTCGGTTGTAAAAAGCGCTGTATAAATACATTTGACTTGACTTTCACTTTTCGCACCATAAAAAAAAAAAAAAAACATTTAAAAAAAAAAAAACAGGGTTTGGGGCAGCATCATAACCACAAATTTTTGTAAGTTGTTATTTTGTTTTTCATTTTTAATTTTTTTTCTTCTAAACTATAGGTGTGATATCTTTCAGCTGGATATTATAGGTTGCATTGAGTAAGTAAAGCTGGGAAGAAATGTTTTTTGTGTGTTTTAATTTGAGGCTGTAAAGCAAAAAATGCACAAAATGAAAAGAACTTCCTTTAAGTCTCCGTGGCAAATCTCAGGAGAGAAACCCTCAAGAGCTGTGACTTCAAGTGAAGTGAGATACCGAAGTTGGATGACTAGTTCTGCATGATAAACACCACTCCAACTCATACCAGAGCCAGTGTATGGAGTTCCCTCCCTCCAGAGCATTTCCACAGGTAAAAGCTCAGTGCTGGATGGGGCATAATGCTCTTCTATACAACATATGCCACTAAGCTTTGATCTCAGGCTGATGTGCTGCTGCTCCATCCCATTTGATCAGTGATGTTTCTGAGGAAAAGAAACAATGCATGAACTAGAATATCGCAAACATAAACCCTCAAAATGATCAGTTGGTATATGTCTCAAATGGGCCAATTATGGTGGTGCCAGCTTTGCCTTAGTAGAGCTACACTGCCTTGAGTCACTAAATGCATAAACATGTTGCTCAGGAAACCAGGGGGCAATTAAAACAAGAGTTTATCAGAGATTAATAGGATGTGCGTCCTTAAACCCTTCACACATTAGTGACCTTTTTCTGGACAAGAACTTCCTGCCAACTGAAGTCCCATCAATGCAGTGATGGCAGTAGAAAGGACGTTAAGCGATTTCACAGTGTCTTGCTTTTCCTGTTTGATTCAAAGAAGATAAGACCCTCCTTTCTGCTTTTTGTGTATTTTTATACGTGTTTATCTGCTGTTCTGGTCTTGCTCGTGCCCTCGACCCAATTACTCCACTGAATAGGACTGTATAAACTGTATTTATAGGCCAGACAGACAGAGGGACATGGCATGCTCCTGATGAGTGCCAATGCCAGGGTGAGCATACGGCAGAACTCAGAGGCTCATAATAGTGGCTTGAATGAAAGAGTGTGCGCTCTGCTGAATCATCATGGAGTGGGTTGGTCGTGGGCCAGGACTGTAAGTGGACACCCCCTTCTTTTTCCTGCTCATCAATTATGCATAGACTGCACTGAGGGAGAGGCAGGCTGGTAAAAACACTGGAGTGTGAGGTGCTCTGAGTTGCGACTGTTTCCTCCGGGACATGCCATAGGTCTTCGTGTTTGTATGTATGCATGTTTCTGTTACTGTGCATGTTTCCCTGCATCCAACCAGGAAAGTGACAGCATGGTTCTGTTCTGAGTAAATGTAGCACAGGATTGACAGGATGCTTTAGAAGAGCTGCGTTACTGAATGAGCTACTCAGTCTGGCATTGTGAGATATACATGCAGTCTGTGTATTTGTATATGGCCCTGTAGAGGAGAGGAAATCAACAGGGATTACAGGACAGGACATGCATTGCAACCTGGATGAATAATCATACTGAAATGTCAGAGAACTGTACATGTGAATGGGTCTATTTTTAACACAATCTATTCACTTTGCTCATTACCTGTGCGCTGCGTCAGTGGCTCTCCTGAGCGCGGTATAAAGCATGGCTCTGCCTGGTGGAGGGGACACTTGCGGAGCAGCAGACGGGGGCATGTTCATCATGAGGATGCTGCTGAGTCTGGTGCCTCTGCTGCTGATCACATGGAGCGGAACCAGCACGGACGCACTGCCCATAGAGAACAAACTGCCACAAAGCAATGAGGTGAGGCTGCACTACAATCACTGCACACTGGCATACGATCAGTCTTCCTGGATACAATTTTAGTGTTAAACAATGTGTTTATATATACAGTAGATATAGATGGGTGATGCTGGAGGCTGGCTGTCACTTGTGCCCACCCAAGTCCCTATAGACATGCACACCTTTACTCTGTAATGACTTTTATTTTGTTATTAAAAGAAAAATATTGAAATATTTACTGGGGACAGGTGCATTTGTAATCATTTATAATTATTACCATTAATATTACACTTAAACACATCATGAAGGATCATTTCTGTATTCGTTTCAGATTTTTGGGTAAAACCAAAGGTTGGTAGATGCCTACTCATTCAGTTTCTTCTGAAAACAGTGGTACAAATGGTTTTTAAGAGTTGGTCCCCCCCGTTTTGTTGTCCGAGAAGCCACTAGAGAATTAGTGAGTTCTAGCACTGATGTTGGATGTTCTGGATCTCCAGCTCCCTGCTGCCCAGTAGATAAGAGGTTTAAATCACTCTGACTCTTAACATTGGGTGTGGTGTGCTTATAGCTACTACCACTCAACTGCTATGGAGATTATACAAAGTGTTAGGATACACCATCTGAATACTTTTGGACAGTATATATGTTGCTACCTGATGTAAAGGTCTTTAGTCATTTGAAGTTCTTTCAAATGTTACAGAATGTTGTGCCAATCAATCCCACGTTGGGAAAGGCTGGAACAGATACGAAGATGCTCTATTCTTCTGATGTTTGCAGAGGATACACAATCCAAACTACCAGCCAACTTTTTCCCAATATTAGTTTTGCGTTGTATGATTTTTGCACAATCACATAACTAAGGCCAAAACCTTGTTTTAGAAAAATGTAAACATTTAAGGTTGTCTCTTTTGCTCAGGTTTTGACAAAAGAGCAGAAAGACTTGCTGATGAAGATTATGTCAGATCTCGCTGAACTGAATATGACTGTAAAAGACCTCGGCGCCCTGGACCTGGAGCAGCTGTTAAATGGTAAACTGGGCGAGAGGTCTGCGTTTGGCCTGCCAGCCCAGGAGAAATCTCCATGCAATAACTTCTTCTGGAAAACCTTCTCTGCATGTTAAGTCTGAATGACAAAGTGGACATGTCTCATTTACTGCATTAGCTGAATCCTAAAAATAGCATGTATGTAGCAATAAGCTTAACATGGCTGCCCCTGGCTTACTCAGGTTTCTTTGGCATTTTGGGGACCCTGATGAAATATAAACACAAAATGAAATCCAACATGAAGTAGCAGGCTAATGCGTGTTTTTAATCACAACTGTATTTATTTTACCAACATCTGTGCAACCCAAAGCTTGTTTCTGCTCAATGTGTTCTACATGAATTAAAAACCTCCAGAAGTGAAGTCTTATCATTTTAATCCAAATGTGGACAGACTTCAGCAAAATACTCCAAAGCAATATGCACTGAACGTGCAACATCACTGAAATACGAAACTTTGTGTGGAAAACATGATAAAATCAAAATTGGAGTTTTCAGGTATGCAACTTAACACACTAATTTTGGGAAGAGCAGCCCTTCTATTGTTAAGAAACACTGGTCCTGTAGCTCTGATAAGTTGACAAAAACAAAAAAATCTAGAAGGAACACAAGAGAATGAGTATTTCTTTTAAAAGAAGCTTGCCAGCGAACAAGGCAAAATAAAGTTCAACTAAGATATGTACTTGTCTCATGTTATTACAATGCAACCATCATGACTTGCATAGTAGAAGTTTTTCAGTTTCCTCCATTACTCCCCAACCTGAAACACAATCAAATGGAAAACTAAACTAAAAAGCCAAGAACTCTACATAGGGGAAAACCCCCCCCCCAAAAAAAACCAAAAAAAAAACCACCATTTGATTGGAAAATTAGATGTTTATTTTACACTTTAAACTGCTAAAATGAGACTTGTGGATGGAATTAAAAAATACAGTGATCCTATAGGTCTATCTGTTGGGAATTACGAGATTTCATTCACTGCCTAACCCCCATTACAGCCTAAACATTTCACAAGATCCTGTCAGTCTATACATTGCACCCATGACAGAAATGAGTAAACTATGGTTTAGAAAACAAAAGGCCTTTTGAATAAAGTCTGACCACATAAAATTACAACTGTTTAATCTGCCATTTGTGACAGATTTAACAAAACAAAAATAAACATAGCAAGATGAATTAATCTAGCATTGAACAATGGAGTCAGGAACAAAACAAAAAGCAGGAGTGCCAACAAGATAATAACTTTAACTGGGACTGAGGGGTTCAGGCATTTCTCCATAAAAGATTTTTTGCCCTTCATTTTGGATTGGGATTCTCTGGGCATGTGCTCCAGCCAATTTGGAATTGTCCATTTAAATTTCAATAGAGATTCCAGGGATCCTGTTACAGTGAAGTGAAGAAGTCCCTTTTCAGGTATAAGGCATTCGGCAGCAGCTCCACAGTTGGACTGTGTTGGGGCCGCCAACATTACACCAACTCCAGTCTTCAGCTTCCCCAAAACTGACTTCATTCTGGGTTCTGATGTAAACCTGGGCCAGCGGAGTCCAAGGTCCCTACACATGCGAATTAAATAAGTTTTTGCAATTCAATTCATTTTTTGTAGCATTCAGAAATAAGCCACTGTCAAATACCTAGTCAAATTAGTTTTATTTGAGTTCCCTTTGATTCACAAAACATAAAATGCATTCAAAACACTTAACAAAGGCAACCTTTCTATAGGGATTCTTCAACTTTCACCGCCACATCACCCCTCTTTAGACACGCAGAGCACACGCTCACCGCCACTCACCCCCACTCCCCAGTGCCTTCTCACAGACAACACCACTTCACATGTTCACACTTGGAGGTCAGTAACAGGGAGATAAAACACACACACACACACACACACACACACACCATACAAGCATTCACAACAGATAATATAGCAAGAATACAAATACTTAGATTTCTAAACATTCCACTACATTTATATATTTTCTGTAACTATATAAGCTTGATTATATGAGAAAAAGGGAAGAAAGGAGATAGATCAAAAGGGAATAAAAGGATGCAACAAATGTCCATCTGATGATGCTACAGAAAACACACGCTGCTGTCGCTCACACTCGCTCACACAGGTTCTTCTCACATCTTGCAGTCATCTTGTTTTTTTTTTCATTGCACAAACAGCTCTTTTCACACTTGCGTTCATGTTCTCTCTCAGTCCGTTCGCTCATTCAGTCTCACTCTCTTGGACCACCAACAATCCACCATCTCACTCGTTCTCAAAGCGATACATATTGGACAGATTCATCCATGAAAAAGGGGAGAAAAAGACAACACCCACCGTCTAACACAGTAAATGCAGAGTGAAGCTGTGTTCTTTGATGGCAAAGCATTTACACATGGGAAGAAGGGTACTGGTACTGATACTGAGATCGCTCGAACATTGCGGCCAACGAGGGGCTTCTTCCCGGGAAATTGGAAAAGAGGTGGTGAACTGTAGAAGAGATTTATGAAGGCTTGACCATAAACCAAAATAATGCAAACAACTCCACACAATACAACTCAAGTTTTAAAAAAACAGCATCTAACTATGATAGAACACTGAAACGCTAATGATACTCATTCACATTTCAGATCTCAATAATCAAAACATATGGAGATCAAGTATAGCCAAAATAAATTATCAATTAAAACAAAGCTCAAATTTTCTACTTAGTGTTCATTCCACTAAATTTGACCAGTTTCGTGTATAATAGTCTTTTTTTTAACAAGAAGAAAACTCAAATCTTCTAAATACAAGGGACATAGGGTCTGGCTACAAACTTTTTTTTCTCAAAATACTTACCATATAATCTAGAAATCAAAACATTTCAAAATAAACTCTACATCCCCCAACTAGACTTGGTCTCCATACTAGAACCAAAGCCCGAGTTGAACCCACTGCTAGAGGCCGAATTAGTGCCTGCCCCCCACCCAAGACTAGCTGAGCTGGTGGTGTTATAGCTACCACTTGTGCTATAGCTCTGGTTCTGATCTCTACTTCCACTCGTTTGGCCAGCAGCAGTGGTGCCAGAGGCAGTGGTCTGACCCTGCTGATTAGCCAGCATGCCCATCATACCCCAGCTACTCTGCAGGGCTGCCTGGGCAGCTGCCATCATGGCTGGGTTGAGGCTAAGCGCCCCAAAATTCACACTGCTGCTGGGACTGCGACTACTCCCAAAACCCTGCCCAAACCCCCCAAAACGACCACGATCCATCATTTGCCTACTATTATTATGCTTAGGCTCTGCGTTGGAGATGTGCACGCTGGTGCCCTTTATGATCAGGTCCTCACCACACAGGGACTGGGCAACCTGGAGAGCAA
This sequence comes from Lepidarchus adonis, assembly GCA_037576955.1. NCBI lineage: Eukaryota > Metazoa > Chordata > Actinopteri > Characiformes > Lepidarchidae > Lepidarchus > Lepidarchus adonis. The sequence goes on from JBBIGC010000131.1 coordinate 24,478,404, forward strand.
AACAGTTACCAAGTTACTGTAAGTCAGCCCAGCAAATAAAGCCAGGCAAATAAAATTGTGTGTTAACAACTACAAACTGACCTGGTCGTCTGCAAAAGTGACAAAGGCAAATGCTCTGAAAGGCTTAGGAATGAAGACATCTGTGACTTCGCCATACTGCATAAAGAACTGTCTAAGGTCATCTGCAGTCATGTCCTCAGTACAACGGCCCACAAACACTTTTCTACTCCGCATAGGCTCATCTGGCCCAGCCTGTTCCAGGAAATACTAGATCAATAAATAGAAAACCAGGTCTATTCGTGCATTTTTCACCACAATTATATAACTTTGTTGTAGATAGCAAAACAATCAATAAAGGTTCAAAAACATTAGATATTTAATGCTATAAATAGATAAATTATATTCTGACCTTCTTAAATTTATGTAAATACTTACTTTCCTGATTCTAAACACAGGTTATACCTTTGAGTTTGGGAGCTTGCAGTCGCACCATCTTCCATCGATCATGTGCCGCTGAGACATGACTTTAATTTGGGTTTCATAGTCTGTAAATCTCACAAAGCCAAATCCTTTTGAGTTTCCAGTTTTCACATCTCTTTTAACCTGCCAAGAAAAGAGGCAAAACTCAGTGTAAACTTTTCTTTTATAGGCTGAACTAGTTTATCAATCTCAGGTTTGTGGAAGGACAAAAAATGTGGTCTAGTATTTTCCATACTTTAACAGAGCACCTGGGTTGATCTGAGCATGTTTAATTGAGGAAACCAATAAACTTAGCAGTGCTGGAGTTGGACAAACCTGTCTTACACAACCACAGAGGCACTGGGCATTACTAACCTGTACCATTATGACTTCTCCAAAAGTGCTGAAATAATCTTTCAGGTCTTGTTCAGATGTTTTCCATGGCAAGCCGAGAACAATCAAGTCAGAGGTTTTCTGAATACCTCTCTTAATCTTCACAGCAGATGCAGCATCCATTTCATCCATTTTTCTTTTATTGTCTGGAAGAATAAAAGTGCAATTTAACACGTTAAAAGTAACTACTGGTGTTGCAAGTGTGCTAATTCACAGAAAATACAATTTCCTTGTCGTTCAAGAGTCACCACAGCTCATCATCAAAATACGGTCTATAAATATTCCGGATGAGCAGGAGGAACAGTGCTCCACGGTTACCTTTTGGATAGTTGACCACGTACACCAGGTTTCCCCAGTCTGCGTCCGGTGCGTGCAGAACGCCCTCCACCAGGCGAACCCCCCGCATGCACTGAGATACGGGACTCCGGTAACGTAGGCCGCAGGCGCCGGGGAACTGCGCTGCTACGGTGGACAGGAGCACGGTGCCGTCCTCCTCCGAGGGTATTTCCATTGGCTCCTCATTTTCGTCCTCGGCCACGCGAATGTAACACTCGGACATGTCTGACGCGGATAGTAAAAATGTCACTTGCTTTGTGCTAGCAGGGGCGCGCTGAATTATTTAGTTAGCTAGCCCTGCTAGCTGCACGCCACAACCTCACAAAACCGTGTACCTATTCCTACTGAGAACGCACAAATTACACGAATGCAATTTACTTATCTACGCAAAGTGGTAGCTGTGATCAGGAACGTGTGCGTTTACACGCCATTAAACCCTCGTTCTATCGTCCCCAGCTCCACTCAATGAATGGCAGGAGAGCTTCCGCTGCGGCCGCACTCCTGTTTTACTCACTGCTTTCATCCGACAAGTGACGCTGAAGGCCGAAATTGGTCAGATAACTAATTATTATTTATATATAACTGCTCTTTCCCCACGAAAAAAACACACTGCTTTTGCCAAACAAGCCAATACCACACACAACAAAAGCGCGCCCGCTTATTTCTCTATCCTTAAACTTCCATCAAAATGGCCGCGGCGATGTTCTCGTAGAGCGTATGTCGTCATCGCTCGAAGGGTCTCATTCTTGGCCGCAGGGGGAAGTTCATGTTTTGTTGGGGTACATGTTTAACCGCGGCGCGTACAGGACAGTAAACGATCATACGCGCGTTTGAGAATGGACCACACTTGCTTAAAATACGAAGCATATCGTATTAACGACTGTTAATTTTTCAAATTAACGGAAACAAGAAACAATGCACACCGCCATAGCTATTTGGCGCCCAAGTGGTATGAGCGAGACGATATTGTCCAATCACAGGTTAGCGTGGATCTCGCAGGGACTTGCAGGGCCGTGATGGTGGTTTTTGTTTACGTGATGGTGTGTCTTGGTCGGAATTAATTCACATTAAAGCATTTAGTGTAAAAAGTAATTATATCATACAATAAAATAAAAAGTAAAACATTAATTGAGCAAAGAGTAGACTCAACCAGCCTCTGTCAGCACAAGAACTTATGTTTTAGGTGCTGTTCTCTTAATAGGATAAGAACACTAAAAATAAACACAAATTAGGAACCAAATGTTAGTTCTTCCGCGAATTCGGAAGTATTTGTGCATACATATTTTAAAAATAAAATAACCACGGGTAGCCTATATTTACTGAATCACTTTTCTTAACGAAAACAAAAAAACCAAACAGATTCTTGTACCTCAACAGACACAATGGCAGACCTCCCATTCAACACATTCAATTCCAGCCACTCAACCATCCTCCTCCATCTACATATCTTTGATACCTTATACACCCAGACAACACATACAATTGCCTGAACAAATAACCTTCATATGACAAATCCCAATTTAACTCTTCATGGCCACAATTTGCTAAGGTGTGCCATGTAATGAGGAATCTGTGAGATTTTTTTAATAATCTTGTTTCTACAAATGAATCACAATTTAATGGTCTTTTGGTAACATTTTACTAACTCATGGACTTGACATAATTATAACTATGTGAAAAAGCATATGTGCAGTTAAGTACAGTGTATGGAAATTGTTTGGGTTTTTTTTACATTTAAAAAAGGAAACATTTGACCTTTTTAGATACAGTATCTACATATACATGTGAAATCTACTTCACCAAAACTACAAGGATTTTCTTTCTCAAATAATTGTCCACCCGTCCATCAGGTTTGCTGAAATGTTGCTTCCATGCAAAGGTTTTCTTGCCTGTACTGTCCTTTTCAAATCCCACACAATATTTAGGGTTAGGGTTAGGGTTCTTCTTGTTAAACCATTCCTTGGTGGATTTGCTTAGCATCAATATCCTGTTGAAATGAACTTCAACTTCAATTTTTGGACAGATAGCCACATGTTCATCTACTCTTTGATACAATGTAGAATTTATAGCTGAATCAATGACTGCAAGCTTCTTGGCCTCTGAGACAGCAAAGCATCCCAAAGCAGTAACATTTCCACCACCACCATGCTTCACGGTAGCTTTGGGGTTCTTATCCTGAAAAGGTGTCTTTGGTCTATGTCACACATGTGTACTGTTACTGTGGCCAAAAATCTCTACATTATTTCAAAAGGCCTTTTTTGCCTATATGTTCTTTGGCAAAGTTAGAGGTTGTTTTTTTTTAGAGTTCTTTGTGTCTTGCTACAAGTTCACCACATGCTTCAATAGTAAAGAAAACACCAGAACCTAGATATCAAATCGATTAATCTGTCCATGGCTTATCCAAATAATAACCCCCCAAAAATTCATCTAATACCCGTTCAAAACCAATTTAAATGATTGCACAACTCACTTTAGAACTTGGTCTGAGATGCACTTTAGCCAGATGTACTATCTAAATGCATTTGTGTCAATACTTTAATGGCACCTTCCTGTTATTCTGATTATGGTTTAATTACTGGTACCGGGCAAATATTAGTTAACAGTGCTGTTAAAATTGGCCAAATGAGACATTATTCCAAACCATTCCGACTAGCTGTTCTGGGGATGTCCATAAGAGCAACTGTTAGTTATCTGTGGCTTACAGAGCTTAGCTACAGATTAATCTTCCCCAGTTTTGCTGTGTATTGACAACGTTATTCTAAAGAGGGTTTCTAGATTGCTTGGAGTGAAAAAAAAACCTCTCTGTGCAGCTGGTGTGATGTGTGAATTCTCTGTCATCATTAATACACAGTTGTCGAATGGTTCACTCTTTCAACTTGAAAGTGGAAGTGACTGTGTGAGTCAATCATGCAGTGGATTCAGTGCAGCTGCCCATGTCCACAAGAGAACTTGCAAGGCAGAAAGCCTCAATAGTGCAACTTTTTTCTATTTCCTATTTTGTAGTCTGGCTTAAACAACATTGTCAATGAAATAAGTTACTTTGCCTAATAACTTAATACTTTTTACACACAGAATGAATTAAATACATAATTTAACTCCTTTTCTAAGACGTAACTAGTAACTGTAACTAATGACTAATTTTCAATTACTTGTACTTCAATGCTCAACACTTAGTAATCTCTTAGAATTATTATTCATAGCCACTTATGTCTAATCTTTTTGGGTAAACTTTTTAATTTAAACTTTTCTTTTTTTAAGATTATGCACAACAGCACATGTTTTTTCCAATTCTTTGAAGCATGGGGTGTAATCCTAAAAACGTTTTACCACTTGTTTGAAGATAAGGTCAGTTTAAATCAGTGGCAGGAACATTTCTCAGCTTTCGGACCACAATGCACCTGACAGAATGTGTGTTATAACCGTGAGGGTGACTTTTAACTGTTACTGGAAAATTACTGTTCAGGAACTTTTCTTTGAACTAGGTCTAAATCTGTATCAGATAACACCTGTATTCATTATCCAGATACAAGAAAGAAACTCTAATCATGCAGAACAACTCCATTCATTAAACATTTCAGTTGTTAAGCGTTTGGACAATAGTTTTTTATATGAAAGCCCTCCCAATGTGTACTTAGTAAGAACCCTAAAACATGCCAAAGTGTGTGGATGTAAAATGACACCATTGTAATGCCAAAACGCCAAAATCCCAGTCAGTTGTAAAAAGCACTGTACAAATAAAAAAAAATGGACAAAGCCCCTTTTTCTTTTCTACCTATCCTCTTTGTAACTTGGCCTGTGATCTGCTTTTATGATGTTCCTTGCGCTGAGCTGTGAGTTTTAGTTTGCAGACACAGGTGACGCTTCAGTTTATAAATACTAGAAAGCTCAGCTGCTGGGATCAGACAGTGACTTGGCTACAATGAACACGATGCTCTGCAGGATTTTCATAATTTCCTTGTAAGTATGATCTTCTTTTGCATTCTAAAAGAAAGCTTTGCAAATTAATTTAATGTGAACGGAAGACTTGCATAATCACGGTGCATGTGCAAAAGTGAGCTACTGTGTCTGTCTTTTTGCTACTCAGGTGCCTAATTTTGCCTGCAAATGGCAATGTTTTACATGTTCACAAGCGAGACTGGATTGACAGCCCACCTGCAGGCACTGCTGGTAAGTCTTTATGAACTGTCTGTAAATAATTAAACAGCATGCCTTAAGGTACGCTTCATAGCTTTGGGAGCATGGAGGGTCTCGCTTCACCTTTTGTTACCCAGGAAATATTATACTCCTCAGTGCATTGCACCTGAAGTTTGAAAAAATATGGCGGCAGGCATTGTAAGTAGGGATGCTATGGGAATTGTGAGCTGATCTGATCATTTTCATGACCAAGCCTGCTGACGCTAATGCATAAACAAATTTGTAGTATTTTCACCCAAATTAACATTAGAGAAAAAATTTATATTTATGTATGGAGAGTTATAAATGCATTAAATAAATGCAGATAACCCAGTGTGCCTTAAGCATTCTGCTTTAATAAATGGTAATACATTAATAACTGAGTATGTGGGCCCTTGACAACATAAGAACAAGGACTGAACTGGGGAGAAATGATGTCAAAGTGTATGAAAATACAGTGTAAACACACAACAGTCTTTGTTTTTTATTGATTTAGAAGGAGATGTGGAATGCTTCTCTGAATATATGGAACTGTGGATCCACAGAACAAGAATTGAGGGGTTGAGACTTTGGCTTTCATCGGTAATGAGAATTCAAGGTGAAGAACACTGTGCAGAAAAGAACAGATGAGACAGCATCATTGGAAACTGAGTCTTCACCTATGAATAATTTTCATACTCATCATGAACAAATCATGCATTTCCCACTTCTTCTATAGCCACTCTTACGTCCCTGGAGAGCCTGAACTACCAGTTGTCTGCATGTGGTTTCGGTCTACATAAAGATCCTGATAGGAACTACATCTTTAGAGTAATGTACAGTGGATGCTTTGTACAGTTAGAGGTAAAACATTCCTGAATGATCTTTATCACTGGAGCACAGATCAGTTTATTTTGCTCATTCAGATCAGAAAATATAATTCCCTACATTGTTCTGCAGTAGAATTTCAAAAACATTCAATCTCCTTTTTGCAGCATGGCCATTATGTGATTGCACTGAATTTGATGAAGAGAATAAGCCGTTTTGGAGGCAGAACACAGAATTATGTAATGAAATGTCCAATAGTGGTAGCACCACCCAACAGAGAACATATTCAGTGTGACCCCGATTTCATACAGGTAGGCCTTTAAAACCAGTGCTGTTTCTAACAGGAGAAAATACTTATGGAACTGAATCTCTTTCTGTTTGTCTGTTTTAAGCGTATAACCTTGCATTTTTAAAGGTTACCAGGCAGATCCCACTGGACAGCTGGAACAATGAGGTAATATCCATCACAAATTGATCAGTGTGTCATATATTTGGTTAAATAGAAAATACCATTTGTTTAGTTATCAGCATTTATAATTTTCAGAGCTGATTTGATGCTGTTATTGCCCATTTTAGCTCACTTGGTCTATTGCTTTGAGAGGAAGTCTGGTGGTGGCACTGGAAGATGCAAGTCTCATTCAAGTAAATGTTGAAATTCAGAAGCCCTATATTACAGTTCAAGGCAGAAGGAACACGGTTCTCAGTCCTGTACAGGTCAGTTAAGCTGCTGGTGAGTTGACCTAATATCAGGTTTCTGTTGCTAACAATAGAGATAGCATGGATGCATGAGTGTGTTCAAGACTGCCATCTAGTGGCCAGGACAGTAGCATTTTCTGAGTCATCTTTGGTGCTGGTTTTATGTCTTCAATGCTAAGCAGTGTTATCTTTAAGCCTAGGTGTTCAGGTTATTTTCTGAATAACCTAACATTTTAAAAACAGTAAAAGCAAAAGCTAAAACATAGCATTGCATCTAATACTCTGTTCAATTGTAATTGACCCTGGTACTTCAGTGAAGACATTGCGACACATGCCAGCAGCAAACTAACCTCCCCTCCCCTCTTTCCCCATCAACTAATTGAAACAATAGCTCCAGACATTTAGAGAGCCTAACAATGCTTCTGGTGATGAGTGTAATAGTACTGTGAAATTCACACAGAAAACTTATTGTTAGACCAGCAGAGTTACTAAAAGATATACATTTTAAAAAATATTCATATGGAAATGTACACAGAATGAAGACATTACATTATTTTCAGTGCAAATGTGTTCTTTATAGACAGTTCCACTCCACGTGTTTCAGGTTCTACAGACTGAGGGTCAGTTCTTACCTCTGAAGTTGGTCAGTGGACATTATGCCTATAGCATGGAGGCTACCTGTCCAAATGGTGAGTACAGCTTAGATCCTCAGTTCCTCAGTGTCAGCATCTCTACGTCTGTAGATCATGCTAATTTCCCATGTTTCTCTGATTCAGTGATTCAGTTCTCACCTGAGGACACACTGCTGCACATATACAAACGCCGGATGGGTTTGACCAAGAGAGGAGACTACGGCAATGAGACCCTGTCAGTCAGTAGTGTGTCTGTAAACCAGACAGACACGTTTACATGGTCTGAGACCAGTGCCTTCTTGCAGCTTATTATCCCCACTGCTCATATTAAAAAAACAAAGGTAAATAAGCAAGTCATTCATCAAACATCCATCACTTTCTGTTTTCATGTTATTACAGCTTTCTTTGCTGTGTTCTTTTCTCTTTCAGAATTGCACTGACGAACAGAATGCACATCTCCAACAGTCTGTTTTTAGAATAGATGTTGTGCTCACTTTTAAAGAGACAAATAACAAGATGCTTTGGACTATGGAAAACACATCACCCTGTTTAGGTTGGTACCTGTGCTATAAAGAAACACTTTGTTGACAAATGTACAGCAATTGTAGATCAAATAAAAAATAATTTTTTTCATCTTTTGAATTTGTCACTTATAATGGAAGATTATTTTATTATATATAATTTACTGAAGGCTCCTGACTGGACTGGTGTGAGGGAAGCGTCATTAAAAGTATATTTTAGTCAATAATACTAATGCTAATGTTGCTAACTTGCGACTACTATATATCCCTTTCTTTCTTTCTTTCTTTCTTTCTTTCTTTCTTTCTTTCTTTCTTTCTTTCTTTCTTTCTTTCTTTCTTTCT
>JBBIGC010000131.1:24493776-24528197 GCA_037576955.1 Lepidarchus adonis
ACACACACACACACACACACACACACACACACACACACACACACACACACACACACACACACACACACACCTATACAAAAGTTTGGCCACAACCCTAATGCTTTACAAATCCAACAATTCCCAAACAGTATTGCAAAATTAAAAGGACATGGTTTTGCTCTAAAATAAATAAATATATTTGAATTTATAATTATGAAAATTGTGATGGCTTTTTTTTTTTTTTTTTTTTTCCACCAGAGTTGAGTATATACCGTACAAATAGGGCCTTTTAAATAAACTGCTTCAAAAAAACTGTGGTTGAACTATGGCAATATTTGAGTTGGTCAGTAGATGGCACCAGACCCTCAAAGTAAGACTCAGTTTGTAGGAACAACAGGATATTGTAAGACCACAGTGAACTGTAGCTTCACAAACTGTTTTAGGTATGGTCATCTGTAGTGAGGGAATGTGAACAATGTTGTATTGCTTAAATAAGAGTAAATACTGACATCTAATGTACATATATGTACTGAGATACTGCTGAGGAACAACTAGGCCTGAATCTCAGGCGGGTGCTTGGCTAATTTGGCTTTAGTGCGCAATCTTCCATGCTTGAGTGCATTCCATTATATTGCTGAAAGGGCAGGTTGTAACCCAGTCAAGATATTCTTTTCAATTTTGAACATTTGAGGGAGGAACACCATGAAAACCGTTTAATTTCACACTGATTAGACTTTCATTTGATGGCCAGATATTGACCATACTTGTTCATCTTAGCACAGTTTTTGTAACCAAAACCTATATTCTGGATCAAATTTGACATTAAATGTAATAATGCTGAACATTCTGTGCATTTGTTTTCTCAGGCCAGCCCAAAAATAATTGACAATAAGACATGGTGTAATAAATATAACTGAGGGTAATGGTTAGGAGTCAGCTCTTGTGCCTTTGTTTGGCATCTGCTACATGAACTTGTGAACAGGAAATACAATAGTGCTGGTGAAGTACACCAGTATCCCTGGCCTTTCATGTGGCTCTTCCGAGCCATTATATTTTCTGTGTAGGCTATTAGCTGTCACTATCTGTTAAACTTAAAAATGTCTTTCATGTTTTTTCCTCCTCTATCTTTTTCATATGGGTCGCACATATGGGAAGTGTTTGACATGCTACAAAGACTTAATGCTATGACACTGTTAAGACTTTGACATTAAACTACAATGTCTTGATATTCCAAGAGCTTATTGTATCTACGTAAGCTGACCTACACTCTCAGTAAAAACAACAAAACAAAAGATGACATGAGAATAGTGAAGCCAATAGTGAAATACTTTTTGTTGTTATGTAGAACATTTTTTAATTTTAAAAGGGTCTTTTAAGAACAGGTTTCCCATAACATGTTTATACTCAAAATTTCCCATTTTTTTGTAGGACAGAGTCTGTTTTTGCTGGCCTGCCCCTCTTTAGAGCAGATGAATTGTCTGCTCGCTATGGCAGCTTCATGTGAGATTTCTTCTACTAACTTGTTTGACTAGTTTTAAAGACAATTGCTGAAAAAACTCAACCAGAAACTAGCAGGCATCGGGTTAATCCATAACATCAACACAAATGTCTTTTCAAGCCAGGAGACAGGCCAGGGCACAACCATAGGTTGGGTTTTTTAAGACTTCTGAGAATTGTACTACCTGATGACACAGTTGATTTATAGGCACACTGTGTACTTGAATGTAGGTAACAACTAATACAGTGCATCATTTGTAATTGAACATATAAAATGCTATTTGTTTAGCAGGTATCAAGAGCAAATGTGAACTCTCTCTCTGTCTCGTTTTACAAACTGTAGGTGAGGAACCTAAACCTAAAATAAATACATTTCTTTCACTTTAATCCCTGGAGGGAGAAGAGAAAGACAACAAGAAGAAGACTGGATAAAAAGAAAATAATTTTATCTAATATGATCTATTTATCTAATTCTTATTAAACCTGGACAGGAAAGTGAGTAAACACATGATTAGATACTGTTGTAGATTGACCTTTTCCTTTATTGAGTGTTCCATAGTTTACCATAGCTTCACTAACATGGATTCATTGACATGGTTCACAAAAGTTCAGATCATACACAGTTTTATTTTGGGTATTTATATTTTTCAACCCTAACTCTAACCTTAACTTTCACCATAGTTTATTACAGTATAAACAGTTCCATTGTCAAAACACATAAGACTGAATTTGGCTCTTTTATTATTTATATAGATAAAAAAAATATTGTTTTAAAAAATATATACTGACTGCTGAATAGATAATGTTCCTGTATTTCATTTTAGAAATCTGGTCAGCTTAATTTAACCTGGCAAAATAACCATTTCTCCATTCATATGTTGTTCAACTGTTGTCTTGGTTGAACTGTTTGTGCATCTTTTCTACTGAAGTAATAACAAAAATCTAATTCATGCACAGCTAAATGTAATTGATCGTTTGAGACGTGTTTGGTGTCTGAAGTTTGCTTCTTTAGATTGCACTGGAGCTATAAAGCTAATGTAGCTAATGACAGAAGCTTATGTGCATCAATTAGTAAATTGCACACATCACAGCCTGGGCTCAAACCATGTTGAGCTGTTGAGTAATGCCAAGCGGACTTGCATATGTAGTAGTTTTTAACACTGAATGACAAAAATATATAACATTTTCAGCTATGTGGAGTATACTTTTCTGCTTACATTTGAGGTAAAATGCATAAATTAGATTTTTCAACAAACTCTGGTATAAATGTGACTTTTCGTTAATTTTTAAATTCATTTTCTAAAACACTGACACATCTGTATGCACAGTATCTAATAAGACCTTGTTAGAGTGGCTGATTTAAAGCTTTGTTTCCTGCACCTGCATTTTTTAGCCGACTGTGCAGTTCTGTGTGAGGACCCATGCCACTGTGGGCTTTAGCAGAAGGAGCTTGCTGCAGGAGGAACAGGGCTGGAGCTGGAAGGCACACTGGGCCTTTGGTGGTTACACTCTGCCTCTTCATCTCACTTGCTGGGTAATTACAGAATCACGGGTCACCCATGCATGTAACCACGGTTACGTTGCACAGTAGCAGATGTGCTCATGGCATTATCGGCTTGGAGCATGAAGGTAAACAAAAACAGATGCAGCTGGTTGCTAGGGACATTGGCCAAACTTGTGTGCTCCTAATCGCTCCCATGTGTGGGAGCATGGCTGGAGCAATGGGTTGCAGGCAGGAAAATGGCATGTTTGAGCCGTGCCCAAAGTACTCAATGGGAAATTTGTGAATGAGATTAATGCGGGTGTTTTCTTTTTTCTTTTCCCTTTTTTCAGGCCCACTGGCATCAGGCCTTTCTTGGTAAGCGGAGACTGATGAAGTCTACGTCTGCAGCAGAAACACAGAAAACTCAAAGAAGCTTTATTTTCTTGTTTCTCAGGGGGGATGTGGTGAAAGAAAGGGCTTTAAGTGCATTAAATTGACTACTCCCTCACTCCATGTAATGCTTTTCCTCTCTGTGAAATGTGTGTTTCCGTCACATATCAGTGCTACAGATCTAGAGGGTGAAAGTCAACACTCTTCTGATGGTCATGCTCCATACTAGTGGTTCTGAACTGACATATAACCATGCAGAAGGCCTATTTACTAGGGCAGGCCTGTTTACTACAGGTTTTCTGCTGGATGAGTCTCAGGTTGAGCTGATGTAATCATCAATCATGAAATAAAATGTGAAATTAAAGACAGGGTTAGGACATCTTTCAAAAATGTCTGCCTAATTACTGGGTTAAGTGTTTGATGGGTTAAGCTGCATGATGCCTGAGACTATTTATGATAGGGTTTGACATATAGTATTTTAAAAAATCATGCTGGAGAGGCAGGCTACCTGCAGGGCAGTGAAGAGGAAACTCTTGTCAGATTTACCACTGTTTACTATCAAGAGCATTACAAATACAAAGTAAGAAGAGGTGCAGGTTCACCTGTGGTTTCAAGCAGCAAATAAAATGGCAAGATTTGTGTGGTAGACCTTGCGACCCTTGGTTCCTATCACTACAACTATAAAAATCAAACCACTCTGAATGACTTGCTTAAATCTGTATATTAGTTTAAATTAGTATAAAGTATGTTAGGTATTTATTCATTTGAAATGTGAAAACAATTATGTATTTTTAGAGGTGAATCATGAACTATGAAAGCAAATAGGCCTGTTCATATACAGAGAATCAGTATTACTCTAACACCAGAGACTTGTGTCCACTTCAACTTTCTTTCTTGCATTTGTTCAAAGGGTAAAAATGTTCACTGTATTTGCTTCATGCTCATTTGTTTCATTTTATCTTGTAAACCATGTAATTATATAAATATTACATTAATTTAGGATATTTTATACATATTTGCCCTGTTTGTAAATCAGATTACTGCTAGGCAGACTGGTGAATTATGTCCTTATGTTTCAGCACAATAGTGGATGAAACTAATGAATTAATGCTGTAAAAAGTGTCAATGTAGTAAAATGTCAATATCAAGTAAACAAAATGTTAAATGATGGCAATGAAGCACTGTATTTCATGGACCTGCCTTTATCTTGGATTGTTATAATCAAAATTGTAATAAACATGTAAATGTTTGGTCATTAAAATTTTTGAAGATAAAAATGTAGAAAAAGAACATTCTTTATTGCTTTATTGTCTATAGTCCACATTGCAAATAGCTCATTCAGTCATTTGTTTATTGTATAATCATCATTGTAATAAAAATCAAAATATTTGAACATATTTATACATTACATATACATACATATACATACATTAAAACTTTTTGAACATAAAAATATAGAAAAAGAATTTAATTGTCTGTAGTCCACAGTGTACATAGTTTATTCAGTCATTTTATTGTATATTTTGTAGAGTATCAGTATCGCAATAATTGTCAATTGTCGACTGGGGTCAAAGATCAGATGTCATAATCTATAGAGCATCTTCCTAATAAATCATAATCAAACCTCGGATCAGAGATTTCCACTATCTGAACGGGAACCTGGTGAAGTCAGATTTGAACCCCTTGTTGGTCAGAGTTCACAGTGCACACTATAATAGATGTCTACTCCTTTTTTATGGCTGATGTCTAGTTTTCCAAGGGGACAGTTGTCCATTGCCTACAATAAGCTATAGCTGTAGTTCTGAGGCTCATGTATGGGCTGATCGTTATGTGTGGTTTGAATGTGGCTGATGTGTGCGTGACATCGCACAATGTCTGGGAGGTCCTTTTTGGATGCTGGCCAAGCCTGCAGTCCAGATGAGAGATTGAGGAAGGGGGTCAGTTTCTGTGATATCCTGTGTGTGTTCACCATCTGATTGCACACAGAATGTGATTCTTCAGTGTGTATGTGTGTATGGACATCAGATCTTTAAGGCTTTTTCTATGATATCATGATCAGCCAACGAGCAGGCTTATGTCAAACAGGAATGAGCTGTGGCTCCTCAAATCTACAAAACTCCAACACCCCCCAACCCCCAAACCCACTCACCACCACTGCTCCTCTGCTGTGAAGTTATCTGCCAGCAAACTGCGCCTCTTCTCTTTCTCTCTCTCTCATTAACCACAACTGTCAGATCCTCCAGATGACGAGCAATTAAAGCAGATAATAAATGCTCACCATCAATCCCTGTTTGTTTGTTGTTGTTGTTCTTGCTGTCGGCGGCGGGGGCTCCTCTCATGCCACCTTGGTGTTAACTAGTACCTTCTGTAATGCACCGGTAGCCGAATTAGTCTCCCTCTCTCGCCAGCATTAGCAAAAGCTCTGACTGTTCGGTGTAAAAGGCACCAGGCAGATAATAAGAGCCACTGAATGTTAACAATTAGATCTTAATCAGAGCCAGCACGCCAAGGCTGCTCTTTTATCCCCCAGCCTGAGAGAAATGCAAACAAAGCGGCTCAAACTGCCAAGATAAAATACTACTTCTGAATAGTCTCAGCTTCCAAAAAGCCACGTAGGTCTACACAGGGTTGCCTGCAACGATGACATGCTGTAGAGACTCCAATGTTTGCTCATGTATTGTAGTGAGAAGAAGGCCTGGCCTTCATAAACCAGCATCAGAAGTTTTGATGGCACATGTTGACTCTACTATGGGCTAGTCCACTCTCCCTGGTTTTTGTACACTGAAATGCTTTGGCATAGCCCACTAGAAGTGCATGATTTAAACAACATGGCCATATCTATCCCACAGATCATTACTATGCTGCCATTTGCTGCCATTTGTGATTTAGAGCATAGTAGGTCTTAAGGGGTCTCAAATGTCTTGAAACATGAAACATGCAAAAGTCATGAAACAGTGGAACAGTTTTCCTGACACAATGGCAAAACAAAGGCCCATATATATCCATTACAGATTAGGCCAGAAGTGCCAGGAAAATACGTGTGTACAGAAGGGCAGGTTCAGAAAAAGGCCCTGAAAAAACAGCGAAACATCTGATTTCCCCTGACCATGGAAAAATGTACGTACCCTTTTGTTTTGAAAGCGAATTTCCCTCAAAAACACTTTGAAAACTAAACAGAATTGACAATCATTGGATTTATTGTCTTTTCATCCTTTGTTTTCAGCAGGGTGTGTTTGTGACTTTGCCATGGAAACTTGGGATTATTTACTCTTGGGCCGGTTCACAATAACCTTCCCTTTCCTGACCAAACAACAAAGGAAATACTGGGTCAAGCGTCTTCCCGCTCACCCTATCTGGTAAATTCTGTCTCTGTTTCACAGTGTATATACAAACCATAATAATGATGCAGTTAAAGGATCTATTTTTGAGCTCTGGTTGCTGAAACTCTTGAAGTCCTCCATAGCACCATCCTGTTTTGGCCCACCTTGCACTTGCCGGAGGTGCTCAAAGCACTTGAAAAATAGGAAATTCAGTAACTACATCTTTTATCTAAAAGCACACCCCACATCCTTGACATCAGAGTCAGCCGTCAGAGTGTCGCGCAAAAAACGAGAGCATTCTTTTTATATAAAAAAGGGAAGTCCAAGAATCTTGAGTGGCAAAAGGCCATTTTCCATCTCAGTCTCAGGGATTAGGCGCTGATTTGAATGGATGTGGCATGGGGACTGGAAGGCACACTGGTTGTTTATGGGTTTTGGGGGGATGGGTGCATGGTTCTAGGGGACAGTATCTGCTGAGAAAGTCTAATAGCTGGAGATGCCCCTTCACTGACATTAGATGAGGGTCTCGCTGAGGCTGTGCGAACATGCTGTTTGACAGCTAACTACAGGCCTTTGTGGACTGAAGAGATTCGCAACATATACTGAAATGTTTTGTTCTTTCTCTAGACAGCTCAATGCCTCAGGTGCAGTAGGAGTGCTGTTGGGGGCACTAGATGGAGACAGTGAGGTTTATGACGAGTGGTGCCTGGTTTGTTAACTGGAAGTCTGTAAAGAGAACACCCTGAAAAGAAAGCCTTTCCGTGGTTCTTGGCTTTGAAAGGAACATTTAGATTCTTGAAACTTTTAATATGTTCTCGACACTTGCACACCTTACATAAAAACTGGACCTTAAGGAATGATGCACTGGAAGCGGCTGTAGAGCGAAGGTTTGGGGTAAGAGGGGTATAAATTAAATAAATAATTAAATAAATAAATAATAAAAATAACAAAATAAGTTTATGATCTAATTTTGACTTGTGCAATTAGGTGTTTCAGATTTTTTTGTACATTTTGGAGCTGACTGTGGCCATTCTAGTCAATGCCTAGAGTCACTCTAGTCAATTTAATTCATAGGGTGTTTTGTTTAAAATATATTTAACTCCAAGTAAGTCCAAATGAGTGTTATTCCCTTGCTAAATAATTGTGTTACCAAAAATAATCATTGTCATAATTGAGCAGCTCTATGGACTACATTAAACAGAAGTGACTATGCACTTTGTGATGGTAAGTCTTCTTCAAGCATTACAGATATTCCTGATATGCTCAGAAAAGCAAAAAACATATCATGCAAAGTTCACACAAAAAAGATTAAATATTGTCATAATACCCACCCCAAACTTGAATACTAATTGTCACAGACAATTATCTTGGAAGCTACACATTTGTCTAATGTGCCTAATAAGTAAAGAATGGTAGATGTAGGCACTTGGAAAAAACATTTTTAGTAACCCTGTGAATTATCTACGCAGGAGACCTTCAGTGTGGCATTTTGAGAGAGTACTAACCTGTGTTTTTGTAAACAGGTTCTGTTTCTAGGTTCTGTGATTCTAGAGCAGGTGTGACCAACATGTCTATCGTCAGGCACGCGAGTGGGTCACGGGGCCCTGCCTTTCAAACTCTACCAGGGACATGAGACAGCACAACCTGAACCACGAGCCAACAAATACACTACAGTACAGGTAGTGTGGATATATCGCATGTCATTAAAAAAGAGCGTTAGCCTATCATTCATCCCCACTGTGGCAGTTGGCAGTACATACAGTACAGCCAGTCTGAGATCTCGTCTTTTGTAACAATCATCACAGTGTATGCTCTGTAAACCATGAGAGCTACTGCAAAACTCCAGCCAACAAGTCACATAGTTAGCGGCTTCTAATTTAGTTCTTTTAAAGAAAGGGTCTAAAAATGAGTGACTGACCTGCACCAAGTAAAAAACCAAAATTGGATTGTTTATTAAAAGTACAACACTGACTACCCACCAAAAAGCAAACTAAGAGAGAAAGGTGAGAGAGTTGGGTTTTTTTTCAGGATTTTTATTGTTGGTGGATAATTTTGACTTGACCTGTTCTAGATAAAAACATTGTTATAAGGCAAGACTTTCATGATAGTACATGGTTCTTATCTACAACAAGTTTTTAATCTCTGTAATGGAGGTGGGATGTTAATGTTACCCTTTCATTTTTAAACCATTTACATTAAATGTGTAATATACGTACATTAGATACACACAGAAGAAGCTAGGCCTCCTACTGGCTTCTGAAGATGCTGTTGGAAATCAGAATGACAGCTCAGCGCTCCAGTGTACTCATGCAACCTTGCACTGTCCCTCACCTGATAGGAAGAACACTGTAAGGAAAAGTTCTCATAAATATTGTCTGAGAAGATGTCAAAGACTTTGCCTGAACCTGACCAACAGTGTCTAAAAACCTGACAATGGGAATAAAAGGGAATAAGCATGAAAGCATAAGGTGAGTAGAAAGAGCATGTCACAATTAAGCCACTTAATGGGTGGAAACCCCCTGATAGATCACATACAATTTACATCAAGAGTCGCTCTAATAAAGACTTTTTAAAACTTAACACTGAAATTCAATTAGGTGTTGCGTGCATAACCAAAGCGGTGAAAAATGAACTCATGGTGAGGGGGTGGGGAGGCAGGTCCTTTTCCAGTTTTGCCCTGAGGCAAAAAGGCCCATTAATTTAATACATTCTGTGTTTTCATGTGCGCTTTTCTAGGGAACGTTGCACATTTCCCTACTAATGTACTTAATACAGTGCCACAGCATGGCAAAGATTACATTAAATCTAAAAAAAGCTACTGTTGTTTCCTTACTGTAAGTGACTAGACCACTTTCAATCAGTCAAGCATGAGAAATGGCCCAGTCAGAAAAATTTGAGGTGGATTTATTGATTTGCCTTTGAATGGGCCACTGTTGCTACTGTGGTTTCAATATATTGCTTTGATTCAGATACAAACTCTTAAATGGGCCACCTTAATTAAAAGGTCTGTGTGTGTGTGTGTGTGTGTGTGTGTGTGTGTGTGTGTGTTCTCATTCTCGCACCAGTGGAGGAGAAGCTTTTATTCAACTCCAGAGCACAACAAAGCATAAGGTCTCAGATCGCCGTCTCAGAAGGGGGAAAGCTAATCAAAGTGTTCGTCATTAACAGCAACTTAGCAAATGTAAGTTTACATGAAGGTCAATCCACTCCACAACATGTAATGAATTATATGGCAATTACAGAGGGAGAAAAGTTGTTGTTTGCCAGTCCTTGCATGCTCAGTAATGACAAGTGCAGGTCAACAACGTTTCAGAGAAAGTCCCCTTGCCCCTTCTCCACTGGCCAGCTAATTATCCGAAGTGCATCCACTGAGGAATTTGTCTATGCAAAAACTAATAACGACTCTCCCTTTGCCCTGAGGTTGGCCTGTTTTTGGAATTTTCCAATGTGAGATGTTTGCATTTGATTATGTCTGCAGTGCAGATGTTATGTCTTCACCCCAGGGCTTTGTGGTTATGATTTGTTTTTATAATGTGTCTAAACTCCAATCCAATCCAATATGATAAAAATGTCTTGTCTGAAGCCTTTTGCATTTGTGCTTCTGAAAGAGGTGAATGTGTGTGATGCAGTGTATTCAAGCTGTTTAGAGGTCGTTTCCCCCCATTCCCCACCCATAACACATCCACTTTGGATTTGTCTTTGTACAATTTTCAGATGCTGTTTATATTCAAAGTGGAGTCCAAACTGGGTATTAAGAAATGCTGCAGAAATTCAGAGACTTTGTTTAACTGGCCATATAAGCCATAAAATGAAAGACGAGGATTTTTCCCCTCAAACTGTACATGTAAGCATAGCTACAATTAAAAATCAGCCCCCTCCCCCACTTCAGCATCCCCTTTCTTTCAATTCAGCTCCTGCTGGTGGCCATAGTTGTAAAATGAAGGCAAAAAACAACCATTGGCTTTTCACAGGTCTCTCAGAACGAGAGTACAAAAGCCAAGGAACAGCATCAACTATATACATGATGTGGGCAAAAAATGGGAGAGAGTTGTTAGATGTGAAAAGTGTAAATAATAGATTAGCAAACTATGAATGTAGCGCCGCTTTTCCTTGTTTCAGCACGCATTTTTCCATTTGTCTCTTGTTGCTAAATTTTTAACGGTTTTTCGCATCAGACTGACGCTACTTATAATTACCAACTTTACACCAAAATTGCATCTGACAAGAGTTGGTTTCTGAAGAACATTTCTGAGAGGGAGCAGTCACCTGGGCATTGAAAGAGAGAAAGTCGTTTAAATATTACATGCCCTGCCTCGGAATAGTGACAAAATCTTTTGAATTAACAGAAAAGATGCGAGGCCCTAATTGAGCAAGTTGTGATTTATTTATACCTGTTTAGAGAGCTCGCCACATTTCCTGCAAGTAGACGGCGGGTCTGCAAACACATGCATTTCCCTTCGCCATAAAAAAGGCAGAGAAATTTCTGAGTGCCTGAGTTTTATTTATTTATTTTAAAACAGAAGGATTCTTCAAGCTTAATCCAGATTTGGCCATTTGGAGTCGAAATAATGGATGGAACGTGCATGTATTTTTAATGACTGCCTGTTGTGTGGGAGATAAACATGGTGTTTGAGATGTTCTCTCTCTGCTGAGCTGTGTATTCCCATTACACTGCTGTACTGTACAGTCGGCTAGATACACCAATTTCAACTGAACTGCTGAAAACGTACTGTCTAATATTCAAGATTCAAGTTGTTTATTCATCACATGTCTAGTTATACACGTACAACAAGCAGTGAAATGCATCCGGATCCACTCCAGACTGTGCAAGAATAAACTATAATAAAGTTTATAGTTATTATAGTTATTATTAGGCCAAAAACCTAACTCTAAACTAAAACTTAAACTAGATATTTACACACACAAGATTAAGCAGCTATAACGCAAGCAGTTTAGATAAAAAACAGAGGTGCATATATGTGATGACGGATATGTATGGATTTTAATATTGTACCCTGTGCATTTGATCCACTTGGGCAAGTTGTTTCAGTGTCATAATTGTTATTGGTATTAAGTGTGACCTCATTTACCTCCCTGTGTTCATCACTTCCTGGAAACTATGCACAAACAAATAAGGGGCTTCACAGCCTCCTCCTCCTCCTCCTCCTCCTCCTCCTTTCTGGCCTCTTTGGGTTTTCCAGGAGTTTGAAATGAGAACATCTTCAGGTTAACTTAAAGTAGTTAAAGTAATTCACTTGCAATATGGTGCACTAATTTTGACCACTGAGAGTAACTACATTCCTACTAATAATGTGTTTGGGCCCATTTTTAATAAGTCATCATAATTACGCTGAGATTTGATTGGGCATCTGTGCCCAGGAAGATGAAATATGTTGTGTGGGCTTGATGGTAAAGGATATTGCTTGCTGTTCATACATAATTGAGCGATCTTGAATGTCAGACCTGTGGGAGCAAATGCTGGAAAAAGCATCAGTGCCCCCCACCATTAGGTACACAACTGCTCCTGCCTGCTGCATGACTGTGTGGGAAGGACATATGTCATTGAGTAGCTGACTGAATACATCTTAAACAGCTAGATTTGGCATTTTGGTGCTGTTTGTAGAGGAGAACACTAGTTTACAAATTACACAGGTGCTTATTGGGTGTAGTGTAACTTTTATTTGTGATGCACTGCAAAAAAGAAAAAGGCTCTGCGAGGAAATGAACATTTCCCAATATTATCATCATATGAGAAAACTTTAGGATTATTCCACCTACTTTTATGTGTGTTTAATGGGGACATATCCTACATTTTCTGTGCGCAGACAAGTGTGAGGCGAGAATAGAGGGTCTATAAGTGCTCACATGGCCTCTGCTGACCCCTGTCCACAAAATCCTTGTTTTTGTTCCAAAACGTGCTATTTGATTGTCACGGGAATAAAAAAATTTTGTTACTGTGTTTGCTATGGTGTTTTCTCTGTAATGATTGGCTGTCCTTTATTATGCGTAATATAAAAAACAATATGTGGTGAAATTTATAACTTCAGTGTGAATGGTGACAGCTAAAACACTGTACGCTGAATGAGCAGGTATATGTACATGTCTTCACAAAACCTATGAATTTGAAAACTGTCTCTTTATGTGGTATAGTTTTCATATAAATATATATATATATATATATATTTATATATATGTATAAATATATCATATATCGACTGATTGCACAGGGGTGCTAATGATGCATTTGAACATTCAGTTTTTCCTAAAGTGACCCCAACGGTAAAGTGTGCTTTCAAGTGAAGTCATCTGTTTGCACTGACAGACAATTCTACATCCGTTAAGCATTATTTCTCAAAATAAACCAAATTATCTTTGACTTAATAAAAAATAGTTTAATCTTATAATCAGTAGGTGAACTGAGGGTTGGTGCTATCCCCTTGTTAACCTGCCTGCCTGAACATTTTAATTGTGTGCCAATTGTAAATTGCCCCTCACCCTCTCAAATTTTAAAAGTCTTTCCCACCTCCACCAAAATTTGTAATATCTCTAGCATTAGAGTTAAGGTTAAGGTGAAGGTTAGGCAACAAAAATTTGCATTCCAAGTCCGGTTTCCAGCAATATTCGCAAAAACCTGATGAGACCAAGATTGTTGTTAAAATCCACTTACACTGAGCACAAGCTAGCCAAAATATAGATCTAGCATGCTGTCAGTGATTTTGGGTAGAGTGTGGAAATATTACCATGCATTTAGGCTGTTTGTTGAACTTTTATACCATTTGACTGCCATTTGATCTCAATGTCTAAGTTATTCTCCTCTTCTGTGAGAAGTACTCCATTTACCCAGCCTCAGCTTTATTTTTCACCCCCCCATCCCTCCCCACTGGCCTCTTACACTGATGTGCCTTCTCAGGAGGTCTGGATATGAGCGTCGTCTATAAAGAGAAAACCTGACTCTGTAACTCAATGAAATGCAGGAGGAGACAGGAAGCTATTTATTTCCTTTTGAGACCCAGTCTCGGGCGAGATAAATGGGTGTGCTGTCGCAGGAGCGAAGAGCCAGCTTCATATTTTTGACATTTTCGTGTTTAATGTGTTATATATTTTATATGAGCCATCTTTATGCTCTCCTCCCTTTTGCATTTTCTTTTAAAGCTTAAATGCAGTTATTGATGCACTGGCTCGAGTACATTATGCGTTATTTGTTAGCAAGCACCATTTTTGCATATTGACGCTAACAAGAAAATGCATGTATGGAAACTCTAATATAAATTGACTTATGTTTAGATGCTCGGTTTCTGCGCACTAAGCTCTTCTGCAAGTAATATATAGTTCTTTATATTGCTAATCCAAGCATGCGGCTTTTAAGAGTCCAACTTGATAAAAGAAATGCATACAGACCTCGGGCTTCTAAAGACTTTTATCTTGTGGGGCTGCTTTGACAGATCACTCTTCTTTCTGTTCCATCTCAAGCAACAAGAAAGGAGGGAGGTGTGTGATGAGAAAAGAGCTGGTTGTGTTGGTTAGTTTTGGATGGCATAGAAGGTCTTTCTGTAACAATGCGTCCTGACATGTTATGGTGACTTAACCCTTACAAGAACGGGTAGACAGGATATCTAGTAATATGTTGTATCTTCAGTGTTATCTGATCTATCTACAGTATGCAAATGCTTAATATAATTCCAAAAGTCTATAACACATACAAATCAAATCATGCAATTATAGATGCCACTGTGAAAATGTCAAAATTTTGAATGTAATAGATAGACATATTGTATGTTATCCCACCACTTTCCAACAGATTTTCATCATGATTTATATTAGCATACATCTTCATTAGCATTAGCTAGTAATCATGAACATAAACCTGCAGGTAAGGGGGAGAGCAAACCCCACATACAAAGGACAATGGCCATCCTGATAAAGTTAACCAGTGGCTAGATGAAATCTTTAATTGTTTAAATGATCTGCTGTTGTATTTGAAAATAAACCTCATACTAACTGTGAAGCATGGGGGTGGAAGTGTCATGGTTTGGGGATGCTTTGCTGCAGTCTGATATGGCCAGCTCACCATCATAGAATCCACCATAGAATCCACCATGATTTCTGTTGTGTACCTGAGGGTGCTTGAGGAACATGTGATACCATCTGTGAGAACATAAAATCTGAAGCAGAACTAGAACCTGCAAAAAACAATGACGCAAAACATATCAGTGTATATAAATGGAGAATCCTGGAGTAGCAAAGACCTGATCTTATTCCCACTGAGATGCTGTAGGGCGGCTTAAACTGGGCTGTACATGCAATAAACCCCTCAAACATCTCACAAATTAAAGAATTCTGCAATGAGGAGTGGGGCAAACTTTCTTAACACTGATGTCAAAGTCTGGTAGATGCCACAAGAAGCATTTCAATGTGGTTATTTCAGCCAATCAGGGTAAAACTAGCTATTAGGGGGTATCCTAACTTTTTCCTCAGCTAGAATGCACATTTTTGTTGATACATTTTGTTTAATGAATAAATCAAGATTAATGTATGTTGTTTACCAGTTCTTAAATCACTTTCTGTTCAGAGAAAAATTAAAAAGATTAGACATCGATATGTGAACATTTCTTAATAAAGAACGGAATCTTCAATGGGGTGTCCTAATTTTTCCACATGACAGTAGAAACAACAATTGATGTTGAAGTAGACAAAAAACTCCTACCCACACATCTCTTATCCCTTCAGCAGTTTTTAACAACTCACCTGGGAGACAGCCGCTGTTTCAGAGAAGCAGATTCAACATATTCATTTTAACCTTAAACTTTAAAAAATAAAACAAAATAAAACAAATTTCTTTCAGCTTTTTTCAAATGTATTAGAAATCATCCTAAAAACACTGATGAAAAAAATAAAGTGGTGGCTGCTGTTGTGAAAGGGTTTATTCATTTGACTCATTTGCTGGTGTTGCTATTAGGCATGTTAAGTATGTTAATATTTGTTGTACAACTGTGTATATACAACTGCATATACAATCTTTATACAGCTGCACAGGCTGCGTCTGTGTGTTCTATGTACACAATCATTTGAAATACATTCAGTTACGTAGTATCATTTTTCTCCAATGATAAGCTGCAGCTTATACATGAGTTGTACAAACCTGGAATTGGCTGCGGCTTGCTGAAATGGGACAGAAAAAAACATGAAAACATTCACTAAAAGTATAATTCAGTGCACAAACAGACAACATGATTAGTTGAATGATTAGTTGAATTTAAATATACTGTTCACTAGAGCAATGAACAGTTCGAAAAGCAACGCAAAGCGAAGATAGATCAATGAAGATGTTCTGTCACTGCATCCAGCCTTTCTTAAAACTTTTCAGGGTTTACTACATTACAATACATCCTAGTGTATAATACAAGCTGGAAAAATCTTAATTTAACAGAAATAAAAGTACAAAAGTTTCTTATTGGCTGGGAAAAGATGAGTTTTTAATTTTCTTTTGAATGACTTTACAGTCTATATGTAAATTATTCAGTAAAAAATTAGCAAAAATTATTAGGCTTATCTTTCTTCAAATTCTTCAAAATCATATGCATAAATGTTGAAGCTGTCGCCGAACAACACAATTTGTGCTGCTTTAGTGTCGCTGATGGTGACTCCCTTTCGTCACGGGTATGGCTGTCGGATATTGCAGATGTTGTTTCGCAAAAACAATCACCTGGAGCTTAAATTCTGCAGCGTAGTTCTTGCGTTGCAGCATGATATTGGTAAATAAAAATTCTTATCAATTTAATTGTTTGTGCTCAGTTATGGTATAATGTCACTACCGGTATAGAGTTACAAATGAGATAAATGCAGTAACACTGCGGCTTATAAAACGGGGCAGCCTATAATGTGGGGTGACCTATCGCTGGTATGTAAACTATAGAAGTATATGCAAATTGAAGGGCACAAACTGCAACAACACCCATTGAATCTGTCCTATACTGTTTACTAACAATCACCCTGTAGCCTAAGTTGTAAATCATAGCAATGATCTTTTCTATTTAATTATAATAGGGATTTTATATTTTTACTGTACAAAGATTGTGAGAAAAAAGATCAGTAATATCACTAACATGTTTTGATACAAAGAAGTGCCAATCATGATCGGAACATTGTGTTCTACTCTACACTGAGTACATTGTGTTATGCCTTTGCTGTAGATGGGCATCATCCACAGTACTCATCCTATTAATTCTGCCTGTGATTCATTATTATTCTAGGTCAGCCAGATGACTTGCTGTAGGTGACCTTGAGCAGGATGGACACAAGTGGAACCAGTTTGTTTTTGTTTTGATGTCTGGATCTGCCACTTGGACTTTGAGTTTACTAAGAACCATTGTCCACCTCCGGCTGAACTTTGGTGTCCAAGCTGACAGGAGCATTCACGTCACTGGACCGGCCGTGTTCACACACAGCAGGAGAGAGGGTGGTGTGAGGGAAATGATTTGAGGAGGCTGGTATGGCAATTTATTAGTATAGCCACTGTTAGCCTGAAACTGTCTTTTACAGTGGCTTTTACTTGAGCTTTACGTGCTGCCGTCTCTGTATTTCATTACTCATGACTTCTACTACAAAATAGCCTGTGACACAACAAACTGTAGCTTCTGTCCATTTTGAATGCCACAAATGTGGTTATTTTTCTCTTTTATGCTGTGTTTTAGATGCGTAAAGCTTTTATAAGAGGTGCTTATAGACAGACTCAAACAGTGCTGGGCTCTTACGCTGGGTTTAGATGATTTTAAAGGTGAAGAGGGAGGCTATGACTCTGTGATTTATGGCGTCTCTCTCTTCGGCTGGATTGATGCTATGCTTTCTTCGGGACTTGCGGCTTTTACTGCTTCATCTTGCATCCAGAGACATGGCTTCAGCCCAATAAAGGGCCTTTTAACATTCGGGAGGGTTTCTATAAACAAAAGGACAGAAAACTATTAAAAGAACTCATGTAAAATGACTTTCGCTTCAGGCTGGATAAAGGGCACTGGAGCTCCTGCAGACACACTTCAGATCCCTATGCACTGTGAATGCACAGTGGAAAAAAAGTGAAGTGCTGGAGTTTGGAGTCTGTGAGTTCACTAGGCATAGCTGTTTGAATGAGAATGAAGGGTGAAAGCAGGAGAAGGAGAGTTATGCGGACAGGTGGAGCAATGGAGAGACATCCATTTTAATCACTGGCTACATCCCGCAGCATTACGGCCTTAATACAAGTGGGCTGAAAGTGAGCACCTCGGCTGAACAAACAAGACAACTGTATCTTTCTCTAACTATCACATGCGCGAGGCCGAGGCGGGTGATGCGAGGCTGTAAAATGAGTGATGTTTGTAAAAAGAGACAGTTCTGCCCAGTAAGCGCTTTTACGTGGCTGCTCTAGCCTTTTTATGTAGCGCTCCACCTAATGCACCCTGACACTCTGTTTTGATATCATTACTACATTATACCCGCATTTTTTTGAGCGCAAAAAATACACTACTTAGAAAGTCGAAATTCATAAATACATTTATGTCAAACTGCACTTAATATTGATTTTGTTAGTGTTCAGATTCAATAATAAGGTACAGGGTGCATGAATATTTAAATATAATCTTCATTTCTGCATCTCCTAATGGCCCGAGCTCCTCCACACTCAATTTAAACACAATTTAGAAACTATAATGTATTGAAAAATACAGGGATTTGGCAATAAATCATACAGAGAATATCATGGGCCTATTATAAGGTAGTTCAATATTAGCCCCCAGAGGGGCCTGCACAATTAGATTCCTGTTTTTAAGCTACTCAATTATCCTCCTCCTCTCATTTCATGGGACTTTTACCTTTATACCTTAAAGCCGTTTGCTTATAGAAAGAGCTGAATGCTGTGTGGGTGAGTGGGTGGGTGGGTAGTGTTATGTTTTTGGAAAGATGAGGCTCTGGGTGTGCAAGGAGTGCAGGGAGATTGTAGGTTTTGTGCATGCTATCAGTGTAACATTGTACTGAAAAATGTTAAGGGTCAAATAGATGTCAACTGTACAATTCCAAGTAATAGTTGATGCAGAAATACAGGAAACTCTGTGTAGAGATTATGAAATACAGTACTGTGCAAAAGTCTTGATAAATATAAGAGTTTTATGATTTTTTTTTCTAAAACTAATATTAGAATCAAAAAATAAAATCTATTCATTGAACAGTTCATGTTTGTCAATGTGTTTGGTTCCCATTTCCAGTGTTCTCCTCACGGAAGCTCAGAATTATTTGTAGGAACCAAATCCCTGGTTTGGGCTCAATCAGTGGTTAAATCAAGTGCTGATGCTGAGAGAGTTTCACACATTCATGTAAAGCACTGAGGTGTAATAACCAAACCTGTGCTGCTCTAACAGCTCCCAACATGCTAACTATTTTTTACACACAAAACTATTTTAACTTTTTAATTTGAACAAAACTCATTTTAAATATTTTGTTTGTTTGCATTTATTCTAATGCACAATTGACTTTTGCAGAGTATTGTATATAGGTTGAGTTTTTGCTGACAGCAAACCTTATAGCATGAGAACACATACTATGATTGTTATCACTTAGTCAGATGTTATTTATCAGATTTATAGCATTTAGTTGAGCCAGTTAACATCTGTGATTCTTTCCTTTTGAACAGTTGCTGGTGAACACTGGTGAACAATGGTAAAACAAACTCTTCAGTGTTTTCTACTGTATTCTTAAAGAACAAATATTACATATTATAGTCTTGTTAGCTAAAATAACTGAAAGAGATGCAAACTGAGATTTTTTTTCACTGAAGAAACCTTCAATACTTGGAGCGGCACCGTCTCTATCTGGAGCACAGTCATGCACCGTGCTACACATTCACACATTCTCAGACAGTAAACAGATTGGAGCGATTCCTAGTGCACCAGGAGGCTTTCCAGCTTTTTTGTTGCCTCCAAACCAACAGGAGGATCAGAGTAGCAGCTGATTCTAGATCTAGCTTGTATTGGAGGGAAGCTTGCACATTCATAACCCATATGGTTCCTGTAAACCAAATCACACGTTGTTATTTTCCCTTGTTCTGCCATGTCTGGCGTCAGCATTAATGAATGACATACTGAAGACAAAGTTTTCACACAAACACCCAATAAGTTTCTTTTTTTCCTTATATTTTTCTCCAGTGCTCTTCAAATTCCACTGACGGTAGAGGATCTTTTCATATAAGAGCACCTCCAGCTTTCTAGGCTGAAAGCTGTCAAATCTGATGCCCCGCCTACATGAACACTCCCAGGTGATTGTACAGGTGTCTGGGGCAGTCCATTGTCGGCTAGATAAAGGACATAATCTTAGAAAGAAGATCTCAATGAAGGTCAATGACAATGGGGCCAATTATGCTCCCTAAGGTCCATAACTAGACTCAAATGGCACAGCTGAGATTTGAGTCACATCACCACCAGCTTAGCTCAGATCTTAACAGCTAAGCACTGCTTCTGCCAGGCACTCTGAGAGGCTCAGTGGTGTGCAGAGAGGACAACTGCCTGCTGGTGGCACTTACACCATTGGATAAGTGTGGATAACCAGCTCCAGTTTAAGTTCTGTTAGAAAGGTGAGATTCTGAGATTCTGAGTGCTGTTTACATCAGTAACAACTGCTCTAAGACTAAAAGGGAAGCTCTGCTTCCTCTAACGTGTCAGAAAAGAAATGCTTAAATATACACTGTTGTATTTATATTACTATAAACAATTAAATATTATAAACATGTTCAACTTCAAATATTCATTTATTTATAGTAGATTGTCTGAGCTGAGCTTCTCTGGGAGTCAATGGAACAATGGGCGGAGAAGGACATTGGGCTGATGAATGCTGATTGGATGGACAACATTTTTACGTTCACTAGCGTTGCATCAATTCAGAGCTCAGTTCAATGCTGATTTGCAAGTGAAGTTGTGAGAATAACTGTTGCATGTTGTGTGTTATTGGCTGGTAATATAAACTATTTTTGTTTGTATAGACATTATAAATAAAATCATTCAAGACTAGCCAGCTAGCAAGCTTTACATAATTGTCTTTTCATCTTTCCTGGTATGACAAGGTGAACTGGCTGACTGGAAGTGATGTGATATTTACTGTTGGCCTCTTGATGAAATCTCAGAATTCAAGTACAAATAACATAACACATTTTATGATGCAGGCCTAAAATGAGCTTTTACTGTTTGAAGGACTAGCAGCCGCCACTGGTTTACATAGGCTACATATTCACGCCTGCCTTTGGAGGCTCTTTGGTCTTTTAGATTAGGCTGAACATTCAGACTCCTCTGGGCAGGGTGACTGAGGCAGAGACTGGTGTGCCTCCTATTAGTACTAACAAAAGACTTTTTCTTACATCCGGATCCTGGAGAAGAGCCTAGCTTGACAATGGGCACAAGGCAGGGTACACCCTAGACAAGAGGCCAACCTATCACAGGACAACATAGAGACAGACAACCAATAACACACACAAACTCACGGAAAATTTAGAGTAGCCAGTCAATCTAAATAACATACCTTACGACAGTGTGAGTGCCATGGAAACACACAGAGCTTTCAAACTCCCCAAAGATTGAACCCAGGACCATTCTGGTGTTAGCAGGAGAGCTAACCACTGCACCACTGTCTTGTCCTTGTGTTGTTGACTTTTTGAATGATGAGTTGAGGAGTAAAATAAATAGTGCAACCTACATATGTATATACACCAACATTAACACCACTTATAGGTAAAGTGAACATTGAATATCTAGTTACTTATCTAGTTATCTAGTATCTCCAAAACAGCAGGTCTTATGAAGTGTTCCAGGTCTGCAGCAGTTAGTACCAACCAAAAGTGTCCCTAGGTAGTACCCATGACAACAGGGTCATTCACTGATTCATATGGGAAGTGAACGCTAGCCTGTCTGGTCCGATCCTCAAAATTTTAATGCTGTAACTACACAGAGTGCCACATCCAGAGCTGTTTTATTTGCACAAGTAGGACCTACACAATATTAAGCCAGTGGTTTTAATATTATGGCTGATCAGTGTATAACTCACTGCTAAATATTGCTTTTGCCAGTTGTGCATGGATCAGACTTGAGCATTGACAAATTATAGTCAATATTCTGACTACACAAATGATTCTTTTGCCTTTTTTGTTATTAAAATGTAACACTCAATGCTCGTTTTAGTCCAAAATTCTTCTCTAGTTCTGTTGTACTATTTTAACCTGATAATGGTTTTTCATTATCTAAAAAGCACAGATAGTGCTTTTTCCATCCAAAAATGTCTTGGCAAGTAAGACCTGATAATTTGTGAAACTCTGGTGCCCAATGATTAGTATAGAGCGTATTATGTAAAGGTGGCCTAGCTCTGTCGGCTAATGGCTTGCCTGTCTATATAAGTTATGGATGTAGCCTTTTGTGCAGAAGGGTCGCCCATAAAGGCCCACCTTTTTAATTCACAGTCACCCCTGGTCATGCTAAATGGCTGATAGTGGAATTGGAAGGCTAGTTTATACCGGTACACACGCTCTTTTGTTCCAAATATAGCCATTAACTTTGATGAGTGAACAGAGGAACATTTTCCCCCCACTTCGTTTTCACAAGGTTAAACATTTCTTATATCAGCTCTAGGCTATGGCTTATGGATGTACCCTTCAAATATATCTTGTATGTAAAGCTATTTCATTTCAAGTCTTTTTATGCATTGGCATGTACGAGTGGTTATAAATAACTTCATTATAACTGGAAAATGTTGGAATTTAGAATGAATGTGGTTACATTCATTTAAATAAATATGACACTTTCACTGCTCGTGCTTTCACGCCCTCAGTAACTTCTCTCGTTCTTGTTCCGACATATGAATGCACTCTGTGAGAGACCCTTTCATGTTAATTGTGTCTGTGTTCCAGCAAAGAGCCTTCAAACACAGACGCCTAGTCCCCATCTTCTGCCAAAACACTGATTGCAAATGTAGCAAAATCCTGATTACTGAATTTCTGAGCAGCTCCTTTGTGTACGCCACTTCATTTTTCCTTTCTTGAGCAGATTATTAAAAATTGATAATTCTTTGTAATGGCCTCATTTCTGTCAGTTTTCATATTTTAATCCCGTTTTAAGGAAAACAAGATACATTAATCAGATATGACAGAACACACTCTTAATGTAATCATGCAAGGGAATATGAATTGCAAATGCCCAACCAGCACCTCCTCTCTCCAAATGTACTTCCATTAATGTTACAAAATAAAATAATCATGACCATTTTAAATAGAGATCAGCTACATGCCATGCAATGGAATATCTGCAGTTTGGTTTGTTGGAATTGGAAAAAAGCGGTGCCTTTGCGTCAAAAGCTAGCATGTTTTCAAGTGAAGATCTAGTCTTGCAGATTGGGGGGCCTGTAAACAAATAACGACAGTAGTTTCATTTGCTTTGACTACTTTCTCACTGCCTGAGAGAAAACACTGGTCTTCTGTTATCCTGCTCACACCTCTTATTCCACTGCCCTGGGGCTTGTCTAGCATTAGGTAGCAGTTAGGCCTAAAACATGAGCTGTGGTATCACTGGCGTATAGAGACTCATCAGTGCAGTGACCTAAACCTTGCTTTCTCCAATGACTTTCAACTCATGTTGTGCTTTATAACTTTCATACCAAGTGCATATTTGCACACAGAAAGTTAATGCATCCTGAATCAGTGTTAGACTAGTGCTAGAATGCAGGGAAGGCATTAAAAAATCATAACTAAATGAGTATGTTTGTGGGGGGAAAGAAGCATAAGCCCAATAGCACTCATAAACAGAAATCAGCATGCGAAAAATGGAATGAATATTTAAAGAGGTTACAGAGAAAATGGCTCTAATGAAGAAAGGCAGTTCTAAAAGGCTGACCCTGGCCTCTGGATTCTTCCCAGGGTACCTTGGCCACACTTAGAGAAAAGCAGATAATTCGTTAATGTCACGCACTTGTTGGAAATGGCAGATAAATGGATTCTAGCCATTATTTGCCAGCCTAAGTGAAGTGAAGGAGGCAGCATGGTGGAGAGGACAAACCCAGTTATGAGTGATAAGTGTCTGAAAGCTAATGAAGGCTGGATAGGCCAAGGTCAATGGCTGCCAGCGAGGTGTCTGTGCCGCTCTGCTGTCCTGCTGCTTAAATATAGTGGGAATATACATTGAGCTTTTAACACCTTGAAACATGGGAAAGGATGGAATATGAAATATGGGCATGTAATGGCTTTTTAATGATGCCCCCCCAACACCCCCACCCTGGCCTGAGATTGGAAATCGGAGGTGAACCTTGATATCACTGCACTAAGTGCTTGTAATGCACCGTAACTTTTTCCCTCAGTGTGGATGAGGCCATTCTACATAGGTGACAAATGCCTTCCTGTCGTATCATGTCAAAGGATAATACTACACCAACAGTACTCAAATACACTGGATATATGGACAGTAACAGTTTTTGCCTACTTGCGGTTATTGTGATATTATGAAGGCATTTGTGCCTTAGAATGGCCATAATAAAATCAGGGAGAGCTATTTGTGCCACCTTTTCATGTGGTGAAAATGAATAAAGCAAATCTAAATGATGCCTGATATTTTGTACATGAGCAATGACTCAATGGGAGCACAGGTGTCTTGAAAAATCACTGGGGACAAAAACTTTGACAAAACTTTTTTGTGGATGGGATGTAGAGATGTAAGATCTTATTGATGGAGGGTACACACGTAAACCTTTCATTGATGAGAATGAGGTGGTGAAGGAATAGAAATGTTCAAATGTTGTTGTTGAGAGATGGTCTGTTTATTCAAGTTCACACTGAAGATTTGATTTAGATTTACTGATCAGTCAAGAAGGTTATCAAAGGGAGAATGCTTTTTGGTCATTTTTCCAACAGGGGATAATATACGCCCTTCAGATCACTAATTCCCTGTATTAAAATAATTTTTATGATTCTTTAAAACATACACTTTGATTTACAATCTGAAAAGTTACCCTGAGATTTCAAGGAACAGAAAAAATACATTTTACACATTTTTTGTGAGTGTAAACTGGAACTGAGACTAATGTAGGTGGTAAACAATGACAGCTGGTCATAATAATGGGTGGAAGGGCAAAAACAAAAAGCGCCCATCAATAGCTTATACACTATAGCGTTCCATCTGAGAGTCCCTTCCCATCTACCACAATGAAGTCATCAGATGAGCTCTCTAGGAACTACTGGCTGCACTTAACCTAACGGCTCCAACAAGTTCATAGTAGTAACATTGTATGTTCCATAGCAGCACCACACCGTAACTACAACAAGAACAGAACAGACAAGATTTGTGTATCATACATTGTGTGCTGTGGGTATTATAATATTGTCTGTAAATAATTGGCACTTTTGAAGCAAACAGGGCCTTTCTGAGAGAAACTGCCCAGGGAAATTCCCTGAGTGCTACATACGTACATTTAAGGGTAGTTTTCTGTTTGAATTCATACTTCTTAGAAAGAATCCTGAAGTGGCAAAATCCAAGTCAATTGTTAATGCAGCAAATGCATACAAGAAGATGGAGGATAGACCAGATGATCAGAAGTTAATGGTAATTGCTCCATCAAACATAAGCTCAATAAAGCCTGGATCTCACCATTGGTCCATTTATCTCATTTTACCATTTACCATTAACACTAAGTTCAGTTAATTACACAGTTAACAGTTCACACAGGATTATAAAAATGGGTCCAGTTTCATCTGGACCGATTGCAGTACACTTTTGTCTGGACCAATCACCATACACTTATGTCACTCATGGTTCCTCTTGTGCTGGGAAAGTACTGACTCTGAAATTGGAGCTCAAAAGATTTCTCAAAACATTTGAGTATCCCTAGTACTGACTGTGGACTGTGGGAAAGTGGAGATGGGCTTCGCTGGGTCTCACTTCAAACTCAGGATGATTGTCTACTTTTTCCACCGCATAATCCTTTAAGGGTGCTTTCACACCTACCTTGTTTTGTTCAGAATGTTAAGCTTTTCAGTTTGGACTGAACCAAAATAACAAGTGTGAAGGGTGCTTCATACCACGGTCTAGACCAAAAATTTGAACCAAAAGAAGTGGTCTTGGTCATGATCTGAGTTGAATGGTTAGGACTTTAGGACAAAATAAAGGAAGTTAAGGCAGGTGACTATTATGCACTAAACAATAGAAGAGGAAAACAGCCATGAAACAAATAAAACAACCT
The DNA here is from genome assembly GCA_037576955.1 of Lepidarchus adonis. Classification (NCBI taxonomy): domain Eukaryota; kingdom Metazoa; phylum Chordata; class Actinopteri; order Characiformes; family Lepidarchidae; genus Lepidarchus; species Lepidarchus adonis. The sequence continues at coordinate 24,519,667 of JBBIGC010000131.1, forward strand.
ATGCTGGTACATGCAGAAAGGAGACAATGAAGACTGTGTCCCAGACTGCACATGACCATATAGTAAATTGAAATAGATAAAACTTGAATTTTAACTTCTTTTCTGAGAAGATGGCAACAGGTGTATAACTTCAAGCACCTTGGCATGCAGACTGCTTCTACAAACACTTGTGAAAGAATAGATCCCTCTCAGGAGTTCAGTGAATTCCAGTGTGGTATCGTGATGGGATTCCACCTGTGCAACAAGTCCAGTCGTGAAATTTCCTCGCTACTAAATATTCCACAGTTGACTTTCAGTACTATTATAACAAAGTGGAAGCGATTGGGAATAGCAGCAACTCAGCCAAAAAGTGTTCAGCCATGTTACATGACAGAGCAGGGTCAGCGGATGCTGAAGTGAATAGTGCACAGAGGTCACCAACTTTCTGCAGTCAATCACTACGGACCTCCAAGCTTCATGTGGCCTTCAGATCAGCTCAAGAACAGTGTGTACGGAACTTAATGGAATGGGTTTTCCATGACCATGCAGCTGCATCTAAGCTGCATATCATCAAGTGCAATGCAAGTCTTCTGATGCAGTGGTGTAAAGTGCCGCCACTGGACTCTAGAGCAGTGGAGACGCGTTCTCTGAAGTGATGATTCACGCTTTTCCATCTGGCAATCTGATGGACGGCACTTGTCGGACTAAGTGTAAAGTTTGGTGGAGGGGGGATTATGGTGTGGGGTTACTTTTCAGGAGCTGAAAAACAGTTTGGGGGTGGCCCATTCCCCAAGTGTCTGCGCACCAGTTTACAAAGCAAGGTCTGTAAACCTCATGGATGAGTGAGTTTGGTGTGGAAGAACTTGACTGGCCTGACCTCAACCCAATAGGACACCTTCTCGTCCAACATCAGTGTCTGACCTCAGAAATGTGCTTCTGGAAAAATGGTCAAAACTTTCCATAAACACACACCTCAACCTTGTGGAAAGCTTGCCCAGAAGAGTTGAAGCTGTTATAGCTGTAAAGGGTGGGTCGAAGTCATATTAAACCCTATGGATTAAGAATGGGATGTCAATTAAGTTTATATGCGTGCAAAGGCAGATGAGTGAATACTTTTGGCAATATAATGTAAAATGTCAGATATACATTTACATTTACATTTATTCATTTGTCTGACGCTTTTTTGTCCAAAGGGACTTCCAGGTACAGGAACAATCAAGCATAAATTCAGACATGACAACACTGATGTGTGAGTTACATAGAGTTCAATAAATTCTTCTTAGAACACAGTGCAAGTGCTACAACATTACTCTCTGAAAGAGAAACACATTCTACACTAACATTAAGTGCTTATGAGTAAGTCCAGACAGACGGTAGGTGCTTCAGCATAATTAACATGGCCTATTCAGATATAGGGAGACGAGTCCCATATACAGTAGGTGATGATTTCAGAAGGTAGGTATTGCACTGAATGAAAGGAAATCTAACAGGACCAAACCTAAACAATGTAATAAAAACTTGAACCTTAGTTCAGATGTGTGAACATGCCCTGAAATTCTTAAACCAGAAGTTTTGTTACTATTCCAAAGTTTCTGTACAATTAAATATCATGGTAAACTAGCGATAAGCGATACAGCAAAATGTCCTGACTGTCGCGCTGGGTGAAGAGTCTGTCGGTTCCCTCCTCCTGAGTGCTTAATGTCCTCTAAAGACCTATATTACACTCCAATTAGATGCCACTCTTGTTTCCTTACATCAAGGGCTTGACTCTACTGGCTTGTCACCCTCACTGGGCCCAATCAATTTCATTACTCCAGTTACAGCCCGGCTCGGGTAAAGCTGTGCCCTTAAACTTCAGCTTCTCTCCGGATCGATCAATAGCCCACGTTCTTGCCAAGGTTCCATTTAAAGTTCATTTATTTCAAGCCATCATATAAAACAAGACAGCGCATCAATGTGGCCCCACTTTGTTTTATTTGTGCGAGGATTTCCAGTGTGACACTCTATCCCGAGGTGAGTGCAGCTAGATACACCAGGGTGCATTCCTCAACATGAGCATGTCAAGTTCACATACACAAGCCAAAGAGAAACGGTATTCATAACTTTACTGTATATAATGTATGTGTGTTTTTCAGTATCACAGTAACTTTTTACAGTCACAGTAATACTGGTGTGGCTGTTTATGCTAGTGACTTGTATGCAAAGCTAATATTTTACATTTACAACATTTGGCAGACGCTCTTATCCAGAGCGACGTACATGATGAGCAGTTGGGGGTTGGGTGCCTTGCTCAAGGGCACTTCAGCCTGCTGTCCGGTTCTGAGATTCGAACCTGGGACCCTTCGGTCACAAACCCACTTCTCTAACCATTGTGCTATGGCTGCCCTAATAGATCAATCATATGTCCTGTGAGTTTAATTTGCATATGTTATGTAATATTTCAAATGGATTTAAAGCATAACTGGTGTCTGAAAAGTAAGAACACCTTACTGACTTTGGCTGTCTCTAGTTTATGCAGAGCATGGTCCTTCTGTACAGTTGTATGTTGTTACTGTCTAATAAACTGCACCTTGACAGCTTAATGAGTAAAACAATATCCTGAGAAGTTTATAGGAACCAGGCCATATCTATATAATTGGATTTTAATTTCATTACTATTATTATTGTGTTTATGTGTGAGCATTACAATATGGCACAGTTTATTGACAGAGGCTGTACCAGTTGCTCACAGTTGGTCACAATCAATATCACGGCTTTAACAAGACACCATGTATGGCCTCTAAAGTTGTGAAGACACACACTTCATTGTTTCCTCCACTGTATGGGAGTGCAGGGCACAACCTAAAGTGGGGCAAAGTTCAGCAGAGAATTATTTTGCTGCTGAACAAGTTCAAGTTTTTGACGGCTGTTGTATTCCTCAGGATTCTTCACTTCGGCATAAGTACATATGTCCGTCATAAACATCAGTTACAGAATGCACACCCATATTATTTAAATCACCTTCTTGATGGCTTTAACACAGAAACACCTAGCTAAAGTACAATCGCCACCTTTCAAAATAGTATGAAAATGAAGTCACCTGATTAATGAGTCCATATGGTCCTCAAATACTTTTAAATATATATATATATATATGTTCCAAGACATTCTGTTGATACTGTGTAAATGAAGATGTACAATTTTCCACTTCTCACAGATAAGCCAACCGGTGTTTGTTGTCCATATTTTGTTGATGTTTGGCTTTGAAGCTTTCAGGCTAATGTTAATAGTAAACCCAAGAAATCAGAAGGACCAAAACTTCTCTCAGACGGCTGAAACTACATCAGATGTTCATCAAGGTGCCACAGACTTGTGTGTGTGCGTAAGGACTAACAGCTACACTTGGTCTGCAACTGATTTGGTAGGTGGTACATGTATTAAGCATTTCATACCAGGACCAGAAGTAGCCCACAAGACCTTTTGGAGAAGCTCCAGCTTAGGTGTCTAGTCTTCATTATAAGCCCCTTCTCAAAATGGTCCACATGCTTGCACTTGTCCATTTTGTCTGTGTCTAACACATTAGCTTCATAGTCACTTGTTGACTAATATTTTTTCAAAGTACTCTTGAGGCCAAGTGGTTGTGTTTTTTTAAATAGTAGAATGACATTATTTTAAGCAGTGCCGTCTGAAGGCTGGAAAATGATTTCTGACCTCACTCTTTACACACTGAGATGTAGTCTCTCAGTCATGTAACAATGTTATGTACTGTAAATGTTGAAATATTTTCAAGAGAAATTCTCTTTTTGAACTGAATAACAATTCAATAGAGCGAGCCATAACCTGTCCATGCTTCTATGGAAGCTATCAAAGGCTCAGGTGCTTTTACCCAATCTCAGCTGCTACCAAGTAGGGTGATGTGGAGTCCAAACCAGTGTTTTTCAAATGTTCTGTGCACTTTTTTATTTGAACTCTGTCCCAACTTTTGTTAAAAATACAATAAAGTTGGTCTGAAAAACTACCAGAAATCTTTTCATTGTTCTATTTTTTGTCAATTATGTTAATGAAAATATCACAGGTTTTAGTTTTTATTGCATTTTGGGCAACTTTTTTTTTTCTGGCTTGTAGTATGTGCCCAGTCTTTTATTCACAAATACGGTTCTAGATCACTGACTTCCTCCATGTACTCTATGTGGCTATTGAGTATCTGTGTCAAGCAGTGGCAGGGTGTTTGTGAGCGGAGTTAATTGAATGGGAAGCGGTCGGGGTGCGGTGGGGGATAACTCCTTCAGTGCTTTTATATGCGTGGTGTGCTGAAGCTGCTTACTGCTCTCCTCTCAGCAGTGGACTTGGCAGTGTGTGACAGATCTCTGGGAGTGATTTCTTGCAAAGCTGGTCCAAATGAAACCATCTTGTTTTAATCAGAGATTCTGGCTGGTGTACCAGCAGCAGAAGCTGTGAAGCCTTGGCAAACGAACGCATTGCAGTTTCCGTGGCACTCATACAAAATACACAAATATTTCCACTGTAATTACGCGTCAAGTTAAACAAGCAATCGGGGCCAGGGCTTGACATGTTGGGGAGAGCGTGGGGCAGGCTGTAGTCGGATGTCCGGCACAGAGAGAGACCCCAGCAGGACAAATTAGACCCTTGGCTATTGATAGGTTTTGAATTGGCTTCCAGCAACATAATGGGCCACATTATAATTGTGACTGCTCAATGGATTGAGTTACATCATGCGGTCTTGGCTCTAGCTGATGAAGTGGAGAAGGCCTGCATCAGTTCACAAGATACACTTCAAAGCTTGGGTGAACGGCCAAGGAGGCTAAGTAACTGCAAGATCACTGACGTGCCTCTTTTTGTTGGTGGTTCCTTCCATTTTAAAAGCTCCTCTGAGGTTTTAAAAAAGGAAAAGGCATCAGAAGTGAAATATGATCAGCTACATGTTGTGAGGGTTAGGAAGAAAAACTTAAGACTCAAGTAAAAGTATGGCTTCCTCAGTGAATTGAAGTACCTTTCTAAATACACTTGAGTAGACACAGTTCAGTTCAAATATGGCTACTGTAACTGTTAGCATAAATGGTGCCGTCCCGGGACATTTAGCCCAATCTATGTAAACTTCTGAACCTGGCGTTACTTTTTGATCATTGATTTTTATGTGTTTTAAGTGTTTTATTATGTAGTAAAACTTCCAGGTTTTAAAACTGGTGGTGAAAAATGTCTTTGATGGTGAAAGAAAAGCAAAAACCCAAAATTATTTGATTATATATAGGTTTAAAACTATTTTAAATTTGTTTTTAAAGATTGTTTTAATTTTCAGGTCTTGTTTTATACTTGTTAATATTGTTGTATATTTAATTTGACTTTAAGACCTTATTTTATTAATAATGTAATAAAATTTTTGTCTTTTTCACTGGAAAAATCATAAATATTTCCACTTTTTATATATACAAGTAGTATCAATGTTAGGCAGTATGCATGATTGGTACATGACTGCAAGAACATGGTATTTTTCCTTGCTTAGTAAAGATTCTCAGAGCTACAAAACTGTAATTCAGGTCCAATTCTAACTTACATAAGCTTTAAATTTTCTCTGATAATTGTAACTTCTTTCATTAGTGAGAAAATAAGATAAAGACCTCCAGTCTAGACAGGAGGGTTTAGCATGAAAATCACCACAACAGAATACACAGCAATTACGTTTGATAACTAAAGGTGCTGAAGATGTACCCTTAAGTGTTCCACCCGCTCAGTGACAGGAGACCCTAAAAGCCGGGGTGCATTACCAACAGGGGCCTCTGACCGCCAGGGGCTCTCAGATCAGTCCACTGCAGATGAACAAAAAGCGAAAAAGAAGAAACATTATCTGTTCTCTGGCATCTTGTGGTTTCATATTGTTATCAGCTCATGGAATTTTTTTGCTGTCATTCATTTGAGACTAGAACTAAAGTTTTGACTTCGAAATAATCAAATTAGTCACTAATCGTTAATAACTAATGTAACTCAAATAGATTACATTCTTCACAAATATACTTCAGTAATGGTAAGTCATGCTCTAACTTGTATTCATACATCAGTAACCAGGTTTAATGCTCAGTAGTGTGATGACGATGATAATAAATAAGATGTATTGATTTCTCTATGTGCCCCTGAGCCCTGCTCTGTATTACCCAGTGTTAAAGAACAAACTTTAGCGACGGACACCACTAGACACATTGCATGAAACTGTAAGTGATTGTAAGTGATTGGTCTACTGTTAGCATATGATTGTTGCTACTTGAGAATAATAAGCGGTGGAAAGTAATTATATATATAAAATGTCTGAAGTTTGCTTTTATAAAGGAATTAGTGGGGAGGATTTGGACCCACTCTGAACGCATGATAGGCAGCTGTGTGGCATTTAAAAAAAAACTTGTCAGCTGCTTTATATCCTCTTAAAATCTGAGCCTTGCAAAAAAGATTGTGTCACATATGGTGCCGTCTGTCTCTCCACTGCACTTAAACCTGCCTTTTGAGATCTCTTCAGCTGCCTCCAGTACTCTCTCTATCACTTACAACTGTTTTCTGGAACTTGCATATGCATCGCCTGTATATTCGTGCGCGTGCGTGTGTGGTGTGTATGTGTGTAAGATGCCAAAAAAGCATTTGTTTCATTTTGCCTCATGTATATGAGCTGAAAGGCAAGACTGTGTCCAAACGGCATCAGCCAGGCTTGGCATTGGTGATAATGTGAGAATGAAGAAACTGCAGAATATATTGTTTAAGCGCTTCCTTTATAAGATTTCCCCTCATTCTACCGCTCTACACACATAACCACAATGCAATCCTAAATGGACAGGACTGGAGATTTCCTAAAAAGTTTACTCTGATGCTGTAGTTATTTTAATTTGATTAAATCCAACATATACTAATCAATAACTCAAGCACAAACCTCTTGCTGATCTTTACATCTACAGTACATATGTGAAAAAGCAAACACTCTCCTTCCTGTTCTAAAAGGCGCTGATGTAGTATGAAAACCATGGTAAAGTTTAGATATATGTTGTTCACTCTACAATGCCAATGTATAGAAATGAGAATACACTCATCACTCTATCTGTGAGGTCATTTACATGCTCCGCCCATTCATACTGAAGTTATAAGTAGTGTTTCAGGCCTAATCGCTTTTTGCATGAAGGAGAAAGCCAGCCCAATCTGATCTGACATTTACATATTAGTCTTAAAGTCACAGTAATAAAACTAGCCTTGACTAAGAGATAAACAGAGGAAATAATCATGTAGTAATGAATTATGACTGTTTTTGGTACAAAAAAACACAAACACAAACTTTATATGTGGTCCTCATTGAAAAATTGAGAGGAATGCAAGATCTTGGGCCTTTTTAAAGAGTAAGGATGAGAAGATAAATGATAATGATACATTTTTAATGAAGCTGTTAATGTGCATTCAAACTTGCATTGATTAGACTAAAATGGTGAATAAAGTTAGATAGTATTAGATCTTTATAGATTATTATAATTTAATATATTAGGTATATATATATAAGATTTTTTTATAAAAACATTTTTGTTTCAGCAAAAACCAGCACATGACTAAAAGACATTTAATATGTTACATTAAAAATGGCTTTTTATTTATTTGACATGACTAATTTGTAAAGTAAAAAAATCAGATTTCTTCAGAGGACATAAAGGCCAAGAGTAATTTTTCTAACATTTAGATACGTTAGAAGCATCAACCAGAACTGCACACAACTATTAGGCCATTAGTACACACTGCAGTATACATCATAGTACACTACAGTATAACACAGCAGTGCTGTCTAGCAGCGCTCAGCGCGCGTGCAAAAGGTTAAACGGTGCAGACCAGTAGGGGGCGCTTTAGCTATACATAATTCATAGGAGCTGTGCGCTCTCTGAAAAGAAACCCGAACAGTTTTATTCGAGACGTCCCAATATTTTGACAGGTCCACATTTAGGGAACGGATCGGGTAATTGTGACTCTACCTTTTGTAACCTACGTGTCAAAGAGATGAATCATGCAAAAACAGACTTTATACCAGTCTTTTCCCTAAAGGGATGCTGTATGTGGGTATGATGAGGGCTGATCTCATCACAACGAACTTTTCTTAATGTCTGCTCCCTAATGTTGTGTTTTGCTTTTATTCACATTTTATTATGGACACGTAACTTAATGTTAATATACTGAGCATCGGACAAGAAAAACATAACGTGAAAAGCTGCAAAAAGTGTTCTGTTGAACGTAAACATGGCTAAGTTGTAGCGTTAGCAGAGCTAAGCTGGTATTAAAGTCGACTTTGTGTTAATGTTTATAAATCATTGAAATGTCAGTCTGCTTTGAGTCGCTGTGTGGTCAGAGCTTTTGGGTCAGGGTCGAGGTGTGACTCAAATTTCGTTTAATTTGCACTAAGGCAGACAGACGCCCTTCCACTAATGTTAGTCAATATGAGGGATGGCAGCGCGAGCGCGAGCGGCCTGCTGCTTCAACTGAGTTGTGTGTGTGTGTGTGTGTGTGTGTGTGTGTGTGTGTGTGTGTGTGTTTTTGCCCCACGCCAC
>JBBIGC010000131.1:24534290-24547606 GCA_037576955.1 Lepidarchus adonis
TGGCCATAGTGGAGTTTGGAGTGTGACTGTTTGAGGTTGTGGACAGGTGTCTTTTACACTGATAACGAGTTCAAACAAGTGCCAATACAGGTAACGAGTGGAGGATAGAAGAGCTTCTTAAAGAAGGAGCTACAGGTCTATGAGAGTCAGAAATCTTGCTTGTTTGTAGGTGACCAAATACTTATTTTCCACCATAATTTGCAAATATTTTTTTGTAATGTCATTTTGTCTCTCATAGTTGAGGTATCATTACACCCATAGATTCAGTTATGTAACTAGCTATATACCAGGGGTGGTTGATATTGCAAAAATATCATATCACAATATCACAATTTTTTAGACACTATGTGCCACAATATTTATTTTTCCATCATGTTTTAAGAGAGAACAAATGAAAAAGAGCCAGCAGGGCATTAAAGTATAATTGGTACAAATTACTTTTATTTCTCAGATCCTAGTACAATAAATTTGAAAAGAAACAACGTTTAAGTACTGATGATATCACAAAATGCTGAGAAAATCAATGTATCACAGTAATGATAATTATCCTTATATTGTCCCGCACTACTATGTCTTATACAACTTTGTAATTACATTTAAATTCAAGATTCAAGATTTATTGTACAATGCACAGGTACATGTACAGTGAAATTCTTACTTGAATGCCTTATTGCAGACTATACACAACAAACACATGCAGGGGCAGTGGGAAGAGGAGGAGTATGGGGGCAGATATACAATAAAATAAGGAAAATTCTAATAATAGTATAGCAATATAGTACAAATAGTATAGCAAAGTCAAAATAACAAACTTCTGTGGTTTCACCCTTTTGATTGACATGTTTGTGGTGTATTTAGGTGTCATATTTTACAAAAACAGCCAAAGAAATGCCACTTAACTTTTCCCTGTAGCTAAGATAGTATTGACACCTTCACTGCAGGGGGATCCACGTTGTTGCCGGGAACACTTAAAGAAGCTGTTAAGCTTGTCATGCAGAATTTTGCCAATGTCACTGAAATCAGCATCCTGCGTGAAGGTGAAGGGAAGATGCTGGTCGATGGAAGTGTAATTAAGTTTCATGAAGAAAATATAGCACTTTTGCTGAAGGTGAAACAGCCCTTGAGGCTGTTTTCTGTGCATGCACTGTGTACCGATGTACATGCACCATTATCTAATAACAGCCTCCACTTCAGCTTTCTAAGTGATCCCTGTCAATGAGATCGGGCGCAGATAGGAAAGAAACATTAGGATCTTGGGAGAAATCATCCCGAGTCTCATTGCAGTCGTTGTGCTTTTGCCCCGGCATGTGTGGCACAAAGGGAGTTAAATGTACTGGAAGTTTGCCCTGTGGTTCAATTGAGTGGCGAGCACTTTGTTATCAATGGCCCCGGCAGAAATAAAAAACAATATATAGGAATGCATGATACTGAGATTTAATTTTCCTACCGCTCTCCATTTATATAACATATGAAATGAAACCCAAATTAATTTGCAGCAAAGCTCTAAAGTAACAATGTAATCTCAGTGTTAGACCACAGTTGCAAATGGATTTCTGTCTCTTGTAATTTTGTAAGAAGCACTCTGGGGGTCACCTTAAAAGATGTCACCATTTTTTAAAGCCAAAACTACCCCGCAGCCTGTCAGCAAAGAAATCTTTGCAATGCAATCTGTTTTGTTTCATCGATTTGTCCCGTATCATGTCCTGTCGCACGGTGGGCCTGTTATGTTGGGTGGGATTGGCACAGATGACTAATTTTATACCCAGATGTCTGTAATAAAGTCGGAGTATCTGCTTACTTGCGTCCTATCTAGCGCTTAGAACTTCCTGACTTGTGCGGAATGATTTGAACCCTGCTAAATGTTAACGGAACAGCATTACATTGCATGGCACAGCATGTGGGGGGGATAAAACACTGCCTTCTATTTGAGCCGTGTCTATCAGCTTTCCTCTTGTGTTTAATTACAGGAAAACTAACGTGAAACTCAAACTGTGACCAGTCAATATTTGCAGCACATCTATTCATTTAATGTTGTAGCCATAAAACATTGGGAATGCTCAGCCGTGTCTGTAAATCCCCATTGTCTATGTTATCTGAAATGCCTTTTAAACGTATACGTTTATCATCGTTGCCTTGTCCTTTGATTTGGACAGCATATTGCAAGGCAATTAGACACAGCTCCACTAAAGTCAAGCAAGCATGTTAAAAATGTTCTGCACAGGTGAAATCAGATCAGATCAGATTGTCCCTAAAATGCAGATGTATCTGTATCACTTTAAAATGCCGTTATGGGTGAAAAAAGAGAGAGTTCTCATCAACATATCATGTAACATTCATTGTTCAGGCAAGCAAATGTGACGGGGGTACTGACATTTCTAACGGTGTTAGACCTCATCTGCACCAAAAGTGTTACTTGAGTATTAAAAAAGTCAGCAACTTTCACAATTCTAAATGAGAGGTTCATTCGACACTGTGCCTCCACCTCCAACACCTGTCACGCTATCTGTCACAGGCTGAAATCTCCTCCAGTGCCACAACATTACCCCTTATACGGCAAATCCACTCAGCATTGCTAGATCTTTTCAAACGTCACAGGAGGCTCTCCAAATGCTTGTAAGCCATAACTCAGATCCTAAATTTAGGCATTATTAACATACCTTCTTTACTGCCTCACTGTTGGATTTATGTTTCGTTTGTACTTTTCGTTAGACATTCAGTAATAAAATGATCTGTTTGTCTTCTGGATTGATTTACTTTTGAAGGCAGTACAGGAAAGATAATGATTAAAGGAGACATGGGGACTGCCTTGAAAAGTGTTAGGCCTTGATTATAGTGGGATTTTGAAAAATGTACTTTTTGAGGTCAGGTAATTGCTTTTGAAATGTGTTGGGGGTTTTCCTAGATAAAAAAAAAAGTTCATGATGATAGCACATGAGAAAAACAAAGACCATTTTTATGTGAAAGAAGCAGGTGATCTTTAATGCCTGTGACATTACAATGACCTCAGAGAATAAGAAAAAAACCCTAATAAATCCTCAGTCCTGCTATTCTTAACACTTGAAGAATTCTCAGTCTCTAGCACGGAACCAAAAAGCCCCTTTGCGCCCTCCTTGATCCGGGGAAACCTGATCAGATGGCTTGTTAATTTCATCATTTCAGAACTTTATGGATTTTCCAGTTGCTGCACATTTCATAAACAAGCTTTTCAGCTGAGCCCCTCCTCTGGCTCTCCCATGTATGTCAGCGTTTTTCTGTGAAGGAAGAGTCTGGAGGCCTGAAAGTTTATAAATAAGCCTTCTATCAAGTTCCACAACAGGTGTGACCTCCCTGTGTCCTAAAACTGAACACTTTCAATGGCTGATATCTGAAAAGAGGGGGAAGGGAGGGGGAGGAGGGGATTTACTGCCATCTAAAATAGAGATGTTTATCATGCACTCAATGTTACCTTTCCCTGTACTGCATTGCTCACATTTTGTTTTGGTTTTATCGACACAGAGTTATTCATTTCTTCCCGGACTCTGTTATGCTGCATGTACAGCACAGTCAACCCATTTAAGTTTGAAATGTATTAAGGGCAAATCCTGTGCCAATGTATCAGCTGCAGGTTGGACAGTCGAGTAGAGTTTGCAGACGTTCTGCCAGAGAAAACTTCCTGGAAAAATTCATTTTTACCAGAGGAGTGCTTGAAATTTAACTGGGCTAGCATGTGCTAAAGTCATATGTACCAAAATCTCACTCATTTCCCATTCTTCACTGCTCCATACTGCAGCTGAGAAAAAAAGATACTCTGCCTCCCAGGCTTCTTCTTTGTACAGCTCAAGTCTATTGAATAATATTCAAATGGCCTATGTCTATTATAATATAATGCAATTATTGAATTATTTACATATGCTGTTAAATAGTAAGCTGTATAATTATTTATTTCTGTTCAGTATCGACAGCTTTGAGCCTGTTATAAGACTGTTTTTTCCTAAAACAGTGACAAGAATGTGGCAAAATGATTGGTTTTCTATGTGCAAACCAACTGTGTATCTTGCTTAAGTTTTTAAAATATATATATATATATCTTATGTATATTTTAATTTAATGTTTGAATCTGCACTTCCAGCATGTGACCACTTGTTAAATATCGAACAGTGTTGCGCAGGTTACTGAATAATTAGCTATTTAATAGGTACTTCTTAAAAAAGTATTTCCCCAACGATAGGCCATCCCTCATTCTATAAACCACAAAAAATGCTCATTTATGTTTTAAAAATTGAATATAAGCCACAGATAAGCTGTTATTAGCTGCAGCGTTACTGAATTTACCGATCTGAAGTAAAAGCATCTAACTTGACCCCTGGATACCTTTGCAGTTCTTTACCCATAGTGACATTATACTGTAGTTGAGCATAAACAAATTAATTGTTAAAAGTTTGAACATACTGATATCATGCCACAACGCAAAAACTATGCTGCAGAGTTTAAGCTCGACGCAATGTCTGTAATATTTGATATAAAAGCGTCAAAAATTAGCGTCAGCAAAACAACACAGGTCGCAATTGACGTCTATGAATCTGATTTTAAGGGCCTAATCATTTTTGCATTTCAGTGTTTCTAATTTTATACTGAAGAATTTACATTTAGACGGATGATTGACATTGTTGCGTGACGGAGCAGTGCAGAGCCATTTTCACGCGGGAACTAGTTTGGTGAGTGGAGCAGACGAATACACTCGGTTTCACGCTGCACTATAGGAGGGAGAATATGTCTTTCGTTTGTGTTGCTTAAACTTCATTATGGCTTGCGTAAGGCCGACTCTACAGTAAAGGTCAGGAACTGTTTCACTTTATTACTGCTGTGTATGTGATCTATGTGTTTATTTTACCCCTGCTCTCGCCGCTAACAAACTACAACTGCCCATCTCTTTCCACCTCTTTTCTGTCCATATTACCAACCTGTTTTCCAGCACCAGACACTACATAGGCCAGAATGCATTGCTCCCCATGAAACATGACACATCCCACAACAAACGCCTATGAGACAGACTTGTGTTAGCTATATGTGCTACTCATTCATGTTTAATAAATATATGATATCATTACATGCATGAGTTCTGACTTACAGCTAATTTTTTGTGTGTGTTGCATTTGAAGGACCCCCTGTACTGCATATAAAAATCATTAGGTACCAAGGAAAGTAACTTATATGCTACTTCTTACTATTTACCTCACAAATTCTCAGGGTCTAGGCCACTGCACTGAATCCATTGCATAATGGACAGGAGTGACAAAACGTCACTTTCACATTGAAATTAATAAATAATTTAACAACAACTGCATTTTAATGATCACTGACCATTTCAGCCACAGATTTTGAGCAGTAGACAGACAATATTATGTAAGCAAGTTTTATAAAGATAGTGCTGTTAGCCTACCATTCCTCTTATGGACATTACTAGCTAGGACATAGCCTAAATATATAGTTTCAAACATATGTCTATGTTGAGAAGACATAATTTGGTCAATTGTGACAGCTGTAATATATAAGACACCTGAATTCCAGTAATTGTAATTTAATTTGAAATGATAATCAGTTACATGACGTTATAAAAGTGGTGGAATTTTAATGATTCCCTACATTGCTAGTCAATAAATAAGATACCACTTTGTTTTTGCCGTAGCCAGTAGTTTTGAAAAATTACATGACCCTACATGCTATGGAGAAACAACAGTGTGTGAGTGATTCTGGCCTTTTTCCTTTCTAAGTTCTTTGCCATGTTCAGCAGCAGCTTGTTGTACACAGGAAGTTGTAAGGGTTAATGTTAGATGCACATTAAGTGCAGTGCTCTTTGAGAATTACTGCTGACCACATTACAATGGTTGCATCATTTTCTCAATCGTCTGTGCACTTTTATGTGGTGGAGTCTGGAAGCACATGCTTTCTGATTAGACAGTACATTCTTCCCTTTTACTCAACATTGCTCTGGTTTTCCATGAAGGTCCTGATAGTTGCCCTGGTCATCCATTTGACCACATTTAACTCGGAATCCGATCAATGAATGCCCTTCTTTTTCTCTGTAGTTACATTTCAGGTATGAGCTTGGTACTTTATGTGCAATTGTTTTGTAAGAGAAGCTCAAAGTGAAATCGGCTCCTCGATTGGGCACTGGAGAGACTATTCGAGTGCTCTCTTTGTCGACTCTGGTGTAAATGTGAAGGTTATATCCTTTGCTATTTACACTGGAGCTGCTATGAGCGCTGAGCAGTCCATGGATCGCAAACAGGTGAGGGAGAGCGGAGGCTTGTTGGATTACTTTACATTATTTTGATTAATTATTCAGGCATCTCCATTTTGCCCGTGACAGCTCGACACAGCTTGCCATAGTGTGATATGCTACGCTGTCATAATTGACCTCATGTGAAAGGAAAATGCTGGCGAGCTAAGCCGTCATTAAATCGATCAGTTGCATTTTATGTAAGCCGAATGGTTCAAGATTTCAGTTATTACATTTTTCATTTGGTGGACAAAGACACTTTCTTTTGCATCAGGGTCCTTGACCCTTTAGCCAGAGTTGGAACCAGGCCTTGAATGTGGCGAATGATTCAAGAGAAAGATAAATAGCTGAATAGTTGTGTGTCAAATGAGATATTAGTATAGTAGAGCAAGTGCAGGGGGCACAGAGCACCCTTTGTCTTACCCCCTATCGGAGAGTGTCAAAAGCATATAAATATTTCAGAATGAGGTGTGTGCACAGGCCAAACTCCCCTATCAGGCATCTGCTTTCGGAGGGCTCGCAGATGAAGACAGGTGCAGGCGCTTGAAAGAGGATTTCGTTTCTAAAACAGCTTTTACCATTTTCCTCTTTCTGCCGATCCCTGCCTGTGAGAAATTTACACGTAATCATACACCAGACGCTATGAAAGACTACTAAAGTTGATCCTCTGGGACATATGGTGGCTTAAAACTAGGAAGAGAGAGAGGAATAGTGGAGGAGAGCTCTGGGGAGATTTGTGGATTAGGACAGATAAGAAAAAGGGAAATAAATAATCAAATTTTGTCTTTAAAATATGCATTGTGGTGTTTATTTGAACATTACGGCTAATAACACCATAGGCTACACCGTACAGTGACACGTGTACACTGCTGTGCAAAGGTTTTAGGCAGCTTAGTAGTAAATTGGCTTTTAGCATTAGAATAAATACAAATAAGCATAAATACTATAAAATTGAATGAATATGTTGGTTAGATGAAAGCAACTAGATGAGTGTGGTTCCTCAGTGAGCACTGGCCACTGTTAAATTCCACCATCAGCACTTGATTTAATTGAGTTAAAGGCCAATTAGCTGAAGGTGGTGCCGAACAATAGCTGTGAATACTGGACAGTGTAAATACTGGGCTTTCTTAACAAGAGTACAACTGACACACACATCAAATCACAATGCTTATTAATATGGAATGTTAGTGTTCTTTGACCAGATGAAAATTTACTGCTCAGATAAATGGTTTACATATAATTTTCTTCTGCACCTCACTGAAACATTAGTTAAGTCATGTGTATAGTCAATATATATAATAATACATTTATTAGTATATATTAAGTGTTTTTGAGTAAACATATTAGAAAATAAAATGGATAAATAAACCAACTAATTTGAAAGTTATTGTTTGAATGAGTGGGATTTTATTTTGTCCTTATACGTGGGTGTTGATATCCATTGTGTTTTGTTGTTTTGCCAGTCAACACCAAAGTTGTGCTCAGTGACTTGTCTCCAGAACTAACAAAGCTCAGTGCAACTTGGTTCAAAGATTTAATTGTGTTTTGCAAAGGATGTGTTAGACGAAATGGCAAAGTTACAAGGTCTCTTACGCTGTGCTCCATGAAGAGAATGGCTGTGATATTAAAACTAATATCTTTGACATTGTCTTGTGATGCTTGTGTTAAAAGACCTGTTTATTTTCATCATTAGAGGAGTGTGTTGTCTCCTGAACAAGCGGGTCGAGCTTGCACTCCCAGCGAGGCTCTGTCTGGCTTTTTTTTTTTTTTTTTTTCTCTCTCTCTTTCTTTTTTTTTTTTTTTTCCATTCCAGTCATCAAATGCCGCTTACAACATAATGAGAGATGTGGCAATTAATTTTCTTTTAATCAAGGTCGAAATGAAGTAAATTGGTACAGCTCTGCAAGCCCTCATTTTCTATTTTTGCAGTGATGCAAAACAAATACGATAAAATGATGGCCCTCCTCACCTTCAGTAATTAGAAACCGTGAACGATCAGACGAAGATGATATGTGATATACAGTACCTCCAACTCTCTCCCCCAGAGATCACATTCCATCTCTTTTCAAGCAGATGACCATGCTTTCCGCCTGCACTCGCTCGTCTCCTTTTCCTTCATTCTTTCTTTTTTTTTTTTCTTCTCACGCTTACAGACAGAGGGAGCAGCTCAACTTGACATTGACTGCTGTGTTGTTGTAATGCCTCTCAAATCTTATTAAAGACCACAACTGCAAAGGACCTTGCTGACTCCACAGATTTCCATTAACTGCGTTGTTCCAGTATCCTACAAGCTGATTAAGAATTTATTAAAATGAGACTTTAACTCTGCACTCAGATATCTTATCAACGCCATATGGCCGCATTGTTGGTAGGGTGCATTAATAAACACTCAGAATTAGCCCATCTCCATTAACACAAGCTTTCATTCTTACAAAACCGTGAAGCAGTTTTTGAAGCTACTGATCCTGTTTCATGTTCTTTTCAAATTACAGAAATGTTTTCATCTATGCGCATGCAACTTTGTGCACATATTAATATCTCAGCATTGCCGTCCTCTTTCCTGTTGGTTTGATTAGGTGATATTCTAATGTGTAAACAATGCTCCACACCTTCATTTCCTGTGTAAGTGATTGAGGAAATGACCACCTACCTGTTATTGTGCACAAATTAGGCCTGAACATAAATGGAAAAAACACATTGTTACATTCATGACCTTCCAAAAGATCTTTAAATACTCAGGCCGACATAAAAGTTGCATTTTCAGCTCCGATGTTTCGCCAATATGGCACATTCACTCCAATTTCTATGCATTTCACAGGCCATAATCAGTCACATACTTGAACACAAAAATATGCAGTCATATACATGAAATAATGGAAAGTATGGGGAATGCATTAAGTCTCCACTCAGCACTGAGTAAATAAAAAAGCAACAGCTGCCCAATCTGTTAAACTTCACTCTCTTCAGCCAGATTTCCCAGATCTCCTCTCCTCATGCTCCTTATTTACTGAACACAGGAAGCTGCCACCACCCCTAATGTCCAGCACGCAGACAGACGTTTGCTTCTCCAGGACGTTTTTTCTGCAGGTCTCTGTCTAATTACGTTGATTGCCAGTTGCTCGTCCTTCCATGCCATGCATCTGAATATCACTGTCACCTTTGATTAAGCTCTTGTTGTGTTACTTGGGGTTCTTTACAGGTTTCTACACAGAAGAAAGTATTACTTTTCATTCAGGGAATTGCTTTAAGTTGTCTTTTTTCTGCGTGTGTGGATTGAAATGAAGTTTATTCGGTGTGTCTGTGGTAATATCACATTCACCGTCAGGGAACCTACATTACACTTCTAGGGAAAAAATAAATAGTGTATAACTTTTGCATTATTTTAAAGGCCCCAATGCCTTTATTTCTTTTATTTCTTACCCAGTGATCCACTTATGACATTTACATTTTCTTTATGTACCAGAACCAGTTGTGGTTCCATTTGTCATTTTTAGGTTGATTTTCCAACATCTCTGTATACCCTTGTATTTAAAAGGCTGGTTTTGGTTCTGTGTCTTTAAGACGATACATTAATAAGCTCTTATTGAAACATGATTGAATTCTTATTGGATTCACTGTATTCTACTTAATTCAAAAAGCAGTCCAGGCTGAAACAACTTTTGTGACTTTAATCCAAATGGGTGGAGCCTATCTGCGCTAGGTAGTATTGTTTTTTGTGACCTCACAAAAATCTGATTTTACTGCTTTTTTAGCTCAGTGTCTATACATGAATAATGTTTTGAACCTTTACAGATTGCAGCAAGCTCTTATTCTAAAAAGGCAGGAAACTTTTTGGGTTTCACTAATAGCCCTTCCAATTAATCAACTACAATAAAATCTTTACACTGTGTCTGATTTACA
Source organism: Lepidarchus adonis (assembly GCA_037576955.1). Lineage (NCBI taxonomy): Eukaryota > Metazoa > Chordata > Actinopteri > Characiformes > Lepidarchidae > Lepidarchus > Lepidarchus adonis. The sequence continues at coordinate 24,544,450 of JBBIGC010000131.1, forward strand.
CAAATGGTTCTTTAAAGACTTTTTCTCTGTGCAAGATATATCTCATATTAATTCTTTTTCTGACTATTTAGGTCATGCTCTTTCAGTTGACACACTGGACGAGCTCGGACACTGAAGGGTCAAAATGTTTCTGCTCAGCTGGTTAGAGGTGTTAATATCCAGTAAATCCAGCGTCAGGGTTTTGTGCTTGCGCAGGGCGCAGGTGTCTTTATGTTAAAATTGCTTACGCATTAGCATCGCCATATGGACAGTGCTTTATCATCTAGTCAATGTGGATGTTGAAGGTGGTATTCATCAGTTTTGTCAATTTCTATTGTTCACTTGTAGGAACTGCAACATTTAGTGCACGTCCCTTTCAGGTTGGACTGCTGTGAGAAATGCTGTGCAATGTTCAAATGTGAGTTCTGTATATAATAATACTGCTACTGAAAGACATGACATTGTGTTATTCACCTTTTTAACATGGTGTCCAAGAGTATTTAAGGTAAATATAAGACCATGACTTGGTCACAAAAAGAGCAGATTGTCAAAAAAGGAAAATAATTGCTTTAAGTGGTTCAGCTTAGCATTATGGCTCTTCTAACCTTGTCCTACCTTGTTATTAGCTTTTAATGCTTCATAATTAGAGATGGCACCGGTGGAGGAGGCAATAGGCTCAGGGTTTGTTGGGTCTGCCCTTGAGAGCAGCCTTAATGAATCAATGGATGGCAATAATTGTGCTGGTCATTACTGAATCAAGTGATCTGCAGAATAATGTATTGATTTTTGGCCTTTCTTACTACATTATTATTCTGTATCACCATATTGCAACATCAGGGGAATTGACTGATGGGTATGCAGAATCAGTGGCACGATCAGAGTTCAACATCTGCATTCCATCACTCTGCTTATAAAGTTATGCAAAACTGCACAGTTACCATATCAATGTGTTTAAATGTGTTAAACATTTCTAATAAACTCGCCTTCCTCTCACCAAAATAATGTTTGTGTATCAGCAATGCAATAGAACAGAGGCTCCCACTGTGCTTGTATTACCTAAGTGAAGTGCTTTCTTGTGACATGATGTTAAAACCGACTGTTTAAAAGTGTTGAAGCCAACAGTTTGAACCGCAGAACATGAGCAGTACTTCTGAACACAGTGGGCTATCTCAGCATTAAATATGTACGATTTGTAACAGTATCCCACCGGCAATAATAGGATGGGGATTTGAACTATGAACATGTCTTGTAATATTTATCAACTAGTAGATTTGAAATATTATTCTATTCAGCATTAATAGGCCAGAGTGTAAAAGGCCATTGATATGTTGAGAAAGGTTTAAAGGTGAATTGCTTTCAAAATGGCATTAGGCAATAATACTGGTCAGGAAATAACAAGATTCATCATATTTATACCTAGCAACTTATAATGGTTCAAAGAAGTGGCTACAAAGCTGCCAGTCATTGTGACAACTTACATCAGGAATTGCAGCTCCATTCTACACTGAAGAAATTAGTGCACTGAATTCAAATGAGTATGTCCACATGAATATAATATGTAACATCAACATAATTTGGTCCTTAGCTTTCTTTATGTTGGCTACAAATGTGTTGATGTAATAGAGTCATAAGTTTGGTTGAATAACATGTTTTGTCCTGATCTTGGAAGTGCAAATTAGTATGGAGAAATACACACATCCTAAGCAGTATTTCATGTAGTTATTGTTTATTTGCTCAGATTAACATAAAACTACAAACTGTGCTAAATACAAAGTTAATATTTAATGTTTTACCCCCAAAAATATCACACTCTGATGTGTTAACGTATTTCAAGTGATATTCATAATTTCACATGACTGTAAATAGTATTACATATGTAATTTAAATGCTTTAATGATGATTGACCATGACACTTTTTGCAAAAGGGTTCAGATATTGTAAATACGCTCTTTTCTGGTTGTACATAGAGCCTATTTTGTAGGGGTGCACCTATATGGTAATCTTGACAATATTTTTCATGTACATACATTATGATACATGTTGCTACTAATGCTGATAAACACCATAAACAGGAATAATATGTTGAAATTAGTCTGAATAGTCTGCTAATAATCATAATATGTTTATTTCTGTTGGGTAACAAATGCAGATAAATGAATGAAATGTAGACATTGTTGCACTGCATTCCTATCAGCACTGAACAGGACAATAAATATGCCTATATTCTATATCGGTTAGAAATATTGGCCGGTTCTATGCTGTATTCGTGAAATGGTGTCTACACTGACCCTGGGTGACACACACAGATCAGCGCCCTACCCCGCTAGTCGACGGTGCAATCGATCACCTCAGATTCTTTATTATGTAGAGCAGGGCTCATCACAAAACTGCTAATTGGCAATAATCTGTTTGTCAATAGTTCACAAGACTGCAGAATTTAGATAAGGGGAAGTTCAGGGTTAAAACACATTATCACTTCTCTTTCAGTCCCTTGAGAGTCACTTCTGGAACAGCCTCTCACGCGAAAAACCCAAACAACGAAAAACCCAGACAACAAACAAACAAACAAAAAAAACTACAGTTATACCTGCACATAACTCTAATAGTAAAAGGAAGTGTGGAAAGGGAAACAAGAATATTGTTATAGCCTATAATTCATGTTATTAGCAGGTCATATTACTGAAGGGTTGTTTCAGTGCATTCCTTATCAGTATCTATGCACTTTTATAGGAACATGTAGCTCATAAAAAAGTACTGATTATTTCCCAGCATTGCAGTGTTGTGTTAAAAGTCAAAATGAGCAATATTCACAGAAATCTTTCACTTCCCTGTCTGTGTTTCATTGTGGATCACATGTAAAATGTGAAAAGTTCACACTTACTGAAACTGTGATATTTTTTCAAAACCACTGTTAGGGTCAATATGGGAAGTTGAATGGTGAAAATGTTCCTTTGTTAAGGGTGGATTATGCATTAAGGTCATATATTTGTGTATGTATATATATGTAAATATATATGTGTATATATGTATATATATACACACACATATATATATGTGTGTGTGTGTGTGTGTGTGTGTGTGTGTGTATGTATGTATGTATATATGTATGTGTGTGTGTGTGTGTGTGTGTGTGTGTGTGTGTGTGTGTGTGTGTGCGTGTGCATGTATCTATACACCC
>JBBIGC010000131.1:24565548-24578194 GCA_037576955.1 Lepidarchus adonis
TTCTTTCTTTCTTTCTTTCTTTCTTTCTTTCTTTCTTTCTTTCTTTCTTTCTTTCTTTCTTTCTTTCTTTCTTTCGTCAAGGAAGACCACAGCGGCTTCATAACTGCTCTCAATCAGCCTCCTGCGCTAATTCCACTTCAGAATTCCACTTGGCACGCTGAGTAAATAAATTTTTCAGCGTTTATTAGAATCCAGCTCTGCCAGAAGGGATTCCTCTCTTCTGCTATAGCCGCTCCAGTAATTAGCAAATTGATTAGGAGAACTTCAGCACACCTCCTCGGCTCTTATCTTCTCGTTCTAGGACAATATTGCTGTGCCATGGGACAGCGTAAATATTTTAAGGGGAAACCCTCAGCGAATCTCATTAATGGCTGTGGGGCACAGCAGCTGTCTCCTACTGTAGGTCCCAGCCAATTTTCTAAACTGTGATTAAAGAAAAGTTTTGGATTATTTAAACATGCCCGAGTCCTGTGGGTTTGTGGTGCCACTGAGGCCTTGCCTGAGCTTTTGTTTCACCCCCCCTTTCATTTCCGTGTTCCTTTGTCAACTCCCTTCAGATCGATTAGCGTGAACTCGCTGGAGCGGCTGAGCTTTTGAGCACACTGGTCATTCTGGGATGCATCATGCAAAATATGACAAAGACCTCTCTTTTATGTACAAATGCTAATTAAATTTTTACCCCATCCCAGTGCTGCAGTGGCAAAGACTTGGTAGCAATTTGGCAGCTAATCAAATTGCATTTTAAATGGAGCCGTTTAAAGATGACTGCAGACGGCTCTCAGGAAGACACAGTGGTGCAAATTAAGTCAGAATAAGACACTGTTTGTAGAGAGAAACAATAAAACAAAATCCACGTCTCAATTGTCTTATGAGCTTAAGTAAACAGACAACTTACAGTATTTGATTTGCTGTTTTAATTAGTTAAAAGGAACACAGGTATACAATCAGCCATGTGTTTGTGGAGAGAGGGGAGAAAACTGTTTTTCTTTTAATTATGCTGCCTCTGTCGCGCATGTCCTTGCGATTTAACTAAATGAGGGAAAATGCACAATCTAACAAACAGGAGGCTGTTAGATTGGTAAAAGGAGGTGGCACCCTGGAAACGATTCATCACTCCTAATTTGAGATTAAAGCCTGCTTGAAATGGCGAACTCTTTTAGAAAATCTTGTCAACAAGTATGTTTGCTCACCAAAACGAAAGGGGGAAAATTTGTGCGCTAAGAGGCTGTCCTCACACATTTGGTATACATCATTAAGTTCCTTGTAGCCAATCAAATTGCCCATTCACCCGACATTCCAGAACATATTAGTGACGTCTCGTTAGCGGAAAACAGATAACCCAGGGAAAAATTAGGGAACGGGTTGAAGCTGTTTGTCAGGCAGAATGACTGGAAAGGGTGATTCACGTGAAATGAGATTTCCTCCTTTTTGGCCCCAAAACCTGCCCACTTCATGTTACATTAAGAACTCTTTACAGAACGCCTGCTATTTCCACTTGTCTCCTAATTTCAGGTTCATATTATGTTTTAACAGAAAGCACTAATTATATCCATTATATCTGCAAAGGCCTTTTGTGTCTCATGAAACTATTCACATTTATCATCCTTTCAGAGAACAGGCACTTTAGCCGGGTGACGCAGTCTTATCCATCCAGTCTTAGCTGTTGATCCTGCTTTGCAGTAATAGCTCTCATTTGACGAGCCTTACATTCCAACAATTAATTCAAGGCCCTTGATAAGTACTAAATGAAATATTATAGACCTGTATTAACATGAACTATATTGGATTCTAACAGTAGGTGGTTGTGTTAGCAAGTTTGATCACTCATTGTTCTCAATAAGTCTGACTGTGGTCCTACAAAAATTTTTGATGTGATAACTGGTTAATTAAGTCTTTTGCCCTTCATTTAGATTTCATAGTGTACTGAAAATGAAAAGAGATTGAGGCCTTGTGGTAAGAGCTATCATGTCTCTGTAAGCAGGTTAGGCCTGAGCTGTATCAGCTGAACTGTGCCAACCACAATTAGGCTCAACCATGTGATCATTCCATTATGGGAAAATGGAAAAAATGAATGTACAAATACATTTTTAGTGTTTATTTTGCAACCGCACCCCAACAGTCTGCAGTATTTAACTTGGGTGGAGAAGAATATGGGTGGGGAAGCTCATTTTGTCAACATAACTTGTTCTTTTAGTCATAGAATGAGCCAGCGTGACAAGCAAAAAGTGCAAAAATGTCACAGGCAGCCTATGCTTTGAGATGTTCTGGCATCCGACTGCTGATTGCTTTTCATTTGAAAATGCCTCATTGCTTTTACATGGCAGAAAATAAGCGGCTAGTTTTATTGGGGGTTTGAGACCCAGAAGTCAGAAACAGCCTCTACTGTCAGTCTCTTTTAAATCCACATTCCAACCCTTCCATGGGTCAGCCTGCTCTTCAGCTGGTCTATTTTGGTCTTGTGATAGTGTTATACAGTATGTATGGAGACAGACAAGAAAGACACGTGTTTGGCTTCAGCTGAAAATGTGTAGTTCATTTTGAGCATGGCTACACCTCCCACAGTGCCAACACATTGATTGGCTGCTATTGAGGCTCTTCTGGCTGGTTGACATTGTCAGTCACGTAATATTTATTTATTGAGGTTTCTTCTGTTCTTTACCCTTCTGTTCTTTAAGGGGCACAGGTTAGTTGCTGTGTTAGCAAGAGGCTAGTCAACGATGTCCGAAGCACCAGGATCAACAATGTCACGTGACATTGATTTGCAAATATTGTCCTCAGGCTGATAGTGCAATGTAAATGAATGGATCGATGAAGTGGATGACGGGTCATGCCAACCTGATAAGTTTGTGTCACACCCCGCTTCCACCACTCCAGCCATAAGCACAGTTTCAGACATTTTCTTTCTTTTGGAAAATTTCTGCATAAATCATTGTAAGTATTCAATTATTCATTCATATTAGTGTTATGTGAAATTGTTCACTGTAGAGAAGCTTACATTCTTAGATTTACTTGGTGGTAATTGGGAGCAGGGCAAATAAAACCATTTGCAATATCTCACAAAAGTGAGTACACCCCTCATATTTTTAAAAACATTTTATTATATGTTTTCATGGGACAGCATTGAAGACATAGCACTTTGAAATGTGTGTAGTCAGTGTAAATCTTGTATAACGGTGTAAATTTGCTGTCACAGTCATTATTTTCTAATGTAATTATTGTACACCCCAAGTGAAAATGTCCAAATTGTGCCCAATTAGCCATTTACCCTCATGGGACGTGTTACAAGGTCTAGGGTGTGACTAGGTAGCAGGTGTGTTAAATGTGGCGTTATCAGTCTCACTCTCTCAAACTGCTCACTGGAAGTTCAACATGGCGCCTCGTGGCAAAAAACTCTTTGAGGATCTGAAAAAAAGAATTGCTGCTCTACATAAAGATGGCCTAGGCTATAATAAGATTGCCAAAACCCTGAAACTGAGCTGCAGCACAGTGGCCAATAACATACAGCGGTTTAACAGGATCAGGAGGGGTGGAAGAGAATTCTAGTGGCAACCTGTGAAGCTCTAGTGAACTCCAAGAGAGTTAAGGCAGTGCTGGAAAATAATGGTGGCCAAAAATAAAAGATTGACTCTGGACACAATTTGGACATTTTCACTTAGGGATGTACTCACTTTTGTTGTTAGCAGTTTAGACATTATTGGCTGTGTATTGAGTTATTTTGAGAAGACAGCAAATCTACACTGTTATACAAGCTGTACACTGACCACTTTTACATTTACATTTACATTTACAGCATTTGGCAGATGCTCTTATCCAGAGCGACGTACATGCTGAGCGGTTGGGGGTTAGGTGCCTTGCTCAAGGGCACTTCAGCCTGCTGTCCGGACCCGAGAATCGAACCTGCAACCCTTCGGTTACAAACTCAGTTCTCTAACCATAGCTGCTACATAGCTACTTTACAAATCAAAGTGTCATATCTTGTTGTCCCATGAGAAGATATAATAAAATATTTGCAAAAATGTGAGGGGTGTACTCACTTTTATGAGTTACTGCATTTGGTACTGTCTTAACCACTTTTATTCTGTTCTGTTGTTAAGGGTGTTATCTATAAAAAAAGCCCTGACTTGGTGAAAGTTTAATTAATAAGAGAGCTAAAGCTGTGGGAAGAGGAGCTGGAAGTAGGGTCTTTAAGGGGTACTTATTTTTCCATCTGGGCTATCCTCCAAAAAAACTAGTCAATTAGTGTCTTAAGCTGCAGAGACAAAAACGTTATTAGTTCTAGCAAAAAGAATAATGGATTTAAAAGGTTTTGCTTGAGAGGCAGGCAAAGGCCCAAGCTGAGTCCTGGGTCTTCTGAATTTTTCATTTTTCCATAATCACCAAATACCAAGCAGATTATTATTCATGCAAGTGTTTTTCTTTTGTTTCCCTCCAATAAAGGGAAGTTGGGAAGAAGGTTGTCATGGTTAACAGGAAGAGAATAAAGGTTAACACAATGGAAGCTTAAGTAATCATTTATTTGTGTTCTTTCACAACGTGCCAGCTTTGAAATGTGTGGATTTTTGCTTTGAGAAACAAAATAACTGATGAATGCTTATGGAGTTGTGCATAAAGATGTGCTCGACTTGATCACGTCTTGCTTGTATTACCTTTCGTTGACTCACTTGGTGAGCTGCCAGTTTGTTGTGAGTTTTTGGGATCCCAGTAAGACAGGATATTACAGAATGTAATGCCAAAATAATTGTCTGCTTTGCACGGTAACTCTGCATACAAGAGCCACACCCTTGCGTATACCTTCAGGATGTTTGACATAGACACAGAAATGATGGCCCTCATATCAAGCACCAGGTGATCCTGTTGGCACTACATTTATGCCAAGTCAAATCCTCCAATAAGTAGAAAAAAGATACAATACTGCAATTAGTATAAACTGTGCTGATGTTCTCTGATGTATCTTTCTAAAGGTGTTTATTCAACTGTATTGATTTTGTAAGGTAAGAATCAATTACAGTGCATTGTAATAATAAAGCAAAAATGCAACGAGATACCATTATCTTGCCAAACTTGCCTCTTGCCATGAAAGGCTGCAGAATAACTTTCCTTTCCTGTTATTTACCTCAACCTCGCCCTTGCCACAATGCCCAAAGTGTCAGGTGTATGCATTTCTCCATCTATAGCTTACCAAAGCATACAGCAATACATGGTTACGTTTCTGTCTCCCTTTTTTTTCTTCTTTCTTTTTTATGGTGTTTATCATATATGGTAGTAGAATGCGGTTGAACACCTACTAAATATTTTACTGTAATACGGGACTGCCATGAGAGAGACTGGTGTTACCTATATATGTGCTACTCATTCATGCCTGTTGTTGGCTGTGAGTTGCATTCTTTGACTGGCAAGCAAAAAAAAGGAATTTTTCATCTGTCACATCAATAACGGTCAAAGATGCAGCAGGATATCGCTGAAGTTTTCCTGCTCAATTTCATCAGCCAGTAAGTGAGCATACGTCACTAATCCATTTCGCTTGCTAAATTTAGGGCCCAGACCAATAGGTGCGAGCTAACAGGGGTTGACCGTATATCACAGTATAAATCAAGTCACTAATTCTGTCCAGTTTAAAGGTTCCTTTTCACTCTTAAGTGAGTGGTTCATTCTGGTGTAATTTTTTTCTGTCAGATGTACTGTAGAACTCAATACAACTGTAGTTCAGAAAAATAGATATAATATAATAAACCAAATTCTTAATTATAACCAGTCACAGGAGAACACAAACAGAATGGAGAATATCATTATTTCTTCAGTTCCAAATAAAACAAATAAAGCAATACAAAATAAAAGTCTCAATTATGATCAGTTTAAAGCTTACAGGTTCTACAGGAGAAAACACTATTGTTGCTTTTCAGATTTCATGTCTTGGTCAGTGTGCAGTGAGGTTCACATTCGACACACTGTACATCTTTTGAAGCGCCACCTGAGAGAAATGTTTACAGCCAGGGAAATTTTTACACTTCTAAAGAATGACTCTGCTTCAGATGATAAAAAAAAGTCTCACTCTCATCCCTGATTAACTGATGAAGTAGCATTAGTGGCTAAAATGTGAAATTGTATGAAAATATTTTTTCCCCTTGAAATTTACTCGAGTTGAAGGCTACATTTTTCTACAATTTTCAGTGTGAGAGTATGCTTCTACAATAAAAACTGAATTTATTTTAAGGCTTTTAACACATCTTAACCAGGGGTGCCAATAATTATGGAGGGCACTGTACATATAATGATGGATTAATGCAAATGTTTTAAATAAATAATTGAAGGCATACTTAATAATAATTGCAGTAAACACTTTGCAAAGAAGTGTTGTTACCTTAATGTATTTCCAAGCAAAGAAGGCTAAGAATTTGAGCTGTACTGCATCCTGCAGCTTTTAGTAAGAATTTTCATTTTAGGTTTCTCACTAAATTACCACTTTAACAATGTTAATTTTGACCTATTTTCTATTTCCTGTGTTGTATTAACTTCATGCTAACGGTGCCACACATTTGTGGTTCTACTCTTAAAGGTTAATACCATTCAAGGCAAATCAAACTATTACATGGAAATTTGACGCACCAAATAATGCTTACTTTTATGTTGTCATTTTTGCGGTTGAATTTTTTCTTAATTTAATGGAGGAATGGCTAACCTGGCTATCTTTTAATAAGATCCCAGTCTGTCTGTTGAAATGAGCATTATTCTTCTATCAGTACCCTTGGTGATCCAAGATGGCACATTATAAAGAATTTAGTTTGCAGTGATAGCTGTGTATATAATGAGTTTTTTTTTTTTTTATAATAGCCTGGAATATGGCTCAGCCAAACAAATATTAAAACTGGAACTATCAATTTAACAAAATCTGTTCTTTTTCCCCCCAAATTATACCTTCCCAGGCATCTTGAAATCACACAAAAATTTTTTTTTATCAAATTCATGAGCAACAGCTATTCCATCTCTGCTCTTTGTTTTTCTGCAGTGGTCACCAATGCTTCCCCAGAGATCTACCATCCAGCTGAGTTTGTAGCTTGCATCTAACACGCTGTGCCTATCTCTAACACAGACTGGAGTTGGAACTAGTTTGTGTAGGAAAGTGATCCCTGTTTTGCGGCATTTTACAGATTCTGCTTGGATAAAGAGATCAACTAGGAATGCTAGTAAAATAGGTTTGTTCTTTCGGTCGACAGCCCTTATAAAGAAGAAGCAACTGGAGAGGGGCAATCTGCTAGGTGTGTGAGATGCTTGTTCTAGACTGATATCTCTATCAATGGTGAGGATATGAAGAGAACTATGCGAACTTGGTGTCTGCCAGTAAAGCCCTTGTCGAAACATGTGCCCATCCCGGCACCAAAAATGTCTCTAGGCCCTTAGCAAATTCAGGGAAGCGATTGGTTACAGAGGATCATCAAATAAATTAATTGTTTCCTCTCCATGGTAAGAAGGTGCTACTCTTCCAAATCGAGTGCCTGCACTTGGTTATTGCACTTTAATAGCTTGCTCGCCAAACTAACCATATATTACTGCATGTGCAGACTCAGATCAGAGAAGATGAATAGGCTATTAATTAGAGTTGCGCTGAGAGGGCACAGGGGAGAGACTACTCATAGCCCTGCAATCAGCGTCAACGGGGCCCTTCTCTCTGTACGCCAGCCAGGCCACCGTCAGGTCAAAAGGCTCCACTACTGACTTACAGACCCAAGAGGACAAGTGAATAAAGCTCAGTCAGTCTGATACAGGCATGGCACTTTCTTGTTATGTGCTGTATGAGAATTTGGCTTTCTGTTCGGTCTCGATCGGTAACAGGACTCATTTTGCTGAATGCTAGGCCGAGGCAAGCCTAGTAAACCACTGCTGCACCTACCGCAGATTTTCAATTAGAAACTTATGGATAAAACATTTGGCATTCGAGGATGATTTGCGACAGAAATGATCCTTTGGCTTAGCCGTCGAGCTTCCGAATTAGCCTTTTATCACAATTAATTAAAGCACCCTATAGGAGCGGTTCCATCTTGCGCTCATCCGCGTGGGATAAATAAGTCAAAGCGGAGGATATATGTCCCTTTATTAGCTGACATGATCTCGCCAGCATCTGTAGCTAGGAAGCTGTCTGTGTTCGCCACGACTTTGCGCAGGAGTCGCACGCCATCAGTCATGCTGAGCGCCGGCTTTATGGCTCGTTTTGTTAAAAACCTCTTTTTTTAATGCAAGGTATCAGAGTTATGGCCTGTCTATGCAAATGAGGCAATTTTGACAGTTTGTTATTCATGTCATCGCCTTTTTAAACACTTAAAGGAAATAAATTCATCGCTGACAGGCTGCTCCGAAATTGCCACTAAATATTATTAAATATTTTAACAAGTTCCTTGTAAATATGCCTTAAATGTTTGAACGATGGGCAGCAAGAAAAATGGCCTTGCATCAACTTATTAGAGGCAATAAACTGGGCATGATTTATGGCGATTGTGGAACAACTTAGGACACCTCTTTCTTTTTTTTCTTTTCATTTATCCTGTTTGCGTCGCCTGTCCTGATGCGCTCAGTAAACAGCTAAGCGTTGTTTAAAACCCAGTGATTTTTATAAGTCATGGGGCATCGGGGAGAGAAATGGCTGAGGCCCATCAGTAAGACAATCACTCTGATGGCATACTGTACATCACTGCACCACTTTGAACATCTTTTAAAGTGCTCCTTATCCTTTTATTGTCAAATGCTTTAAATTTTGTGGCACTGCTGGACGTGGGTGATGAGGAAGTTGAGGACGCGTTGTGTGTTTATGGTGAGTATGAGTATCCTGTTATGAGGGCTAGCATGAAATCACTTTAATTGAACAGAGCACTATTGGAGATTAGTGGGAAGTGGTTGAGATATATGCCCAGTGTAACAAAAGTTTAAGTCTTGCCATGGAATTTTCATAGCTTTCACATCAATACGTCTAAAACCAAACTACCTGGTTTTCGTGAAAGAATGGTTTCTATGGCACTTAATGTTTACTGTACACAAAGGTTTTTTTGGCTATCTGTCAGAAATAGCAGCTAGATGAGTCAGAGTGGCTCTTTTTTCCCCTAACTTGTATTTAAGAAAGGAATGCTGCCTTCATTTGAAGAACAAAAAGACACAAAGCTCTTCCCCTGTCACAAGTGGTGCTTCGACCTTTCTACAAAATTCTTGCCAAAAGTAATAAACTGAAACACAGCAGTTGTATCAGTGTAACAGATTGTGTAGTGTTGGAGTCTGCATTCTGGCCAGCTCTTATATCCAGGTGTGGGACAGGGCTGCAGATCATCAGCTCTTGTTTCAGACAGGATTCACCCGTCCTCTCCAGATGTTTAATAAGAGCCTCCATGCTACCACTCCTCCAGGCCCTTTATTTGATAACCACATAAGTCAATTCACTAATTTGTTTTATTAAAAAGTCTGACAAACTGCTTTTACTAAAAATAGCTGGACGTATTACACAATATTGCAACCGTTATTTATTATTAGAGGCTACAGTATTAATATAAAAGGGGGGAAAATAAATTCAAAGGGACATATGTCTGCCAGAATGTTTAAGTGGTTTTCACAGATGTTCTGCTCTGTAGTTGGTAGTGGTTTTAATTGTCCTTCTCTCTGGATTGATCAGTGTGTTCAAATTGTAATAATATTTATAATAATAATAATATAATAATAAAATAATATAATATATTTTTTCTTTTGCTCATGCTCTAAATCAGCTCAATGCAAAACAGCAAAATAAATATAATATGATATTAATAGTGTACTCTAAAAGGTATTTTGACCAAATAAATAAATGGAGTTGACACTGCACTACCAGTACTAATGAATGTTGAATGGGATTGTCGCTAACATTTTAAGAAGCTGTCCAATCAGTTGATACCAAAGACTGAATTTGGGAGCAGAACATGCATGCTAGTTTCAGAAAAAAAGACGCTGTAAGTGTTATACCAACTAAATGAATATTTTCATTTCACATATTTGTTATATCATAATGTTGGCTTTTCCACCATGCATTAAATGGCATATATAATGTAAAATGTACTTGTTTTTTAAGTAAAAGTGTTTGTGTTGTGTATACATTAGTACATTTGCAAAATGTACTTCCCCACTTTATTTCCTCATTACCTAATTTTATGATATCACAACAGGAACATGCATATATCCCTCTATTCAGCCTACTGCAAAAAACAATTTTATTCAGGTTATTGAAGAGTGTTCTACTTTTTGAATGAGGGACAGTAGAGCCATTGACAAACAATACCACTCACAAATACCAGTCTTTAAGGCACAGTAATGAAAAAGTTTTTTTACTCTCTAAGTATTAGGTCTATTTCCAGGAAATTGTCTGTTTGATCCACAGCTATTCATGGTCCACTTGGCCTTGCTCTCTCTGGGTAGCTGGTATGGTCTCCCTCTTCCTACATCATCCAGCATAATTCTTGCCAAGTGCCTGTCTGTTAGCTAATGTAACATGATAGGCTGTTAGTGCTCTCCTTCAAGCATGTTGAGGTGTTCAATGCTTTGAATTGATGACAGATGAAGAGATGCAGTGGCTGGCTTCATGTGACTCAGAGGAAGCACATGGTACCTTTTACCCTCACGTTGGTGGTATCGTGTTTAAATTGGGTCTTAGGGAAGCTGGAGCTGATCCCAGCTGACAACGGGCCAAGACTGGGTACACCCTGGATGGAAGGCCAACCCACTGCAGGGTAAAAGAGAGACAGAAAGTCATTCACACACTCACACCTAAGGGTGATTTAGAGTAGCCAGTCCAGAGCAGAGCTTGCAAACACCACATGTGGGTGACCTGGGGATGGAACCCACAACCTTCTTGCTGTGAGGGGGCACCACCCAACTAAATGGGAAAACATGCAAAAAGAATCCTTAAACGGTTAAAGTGAACATCAAAATATCAAGAAAAAAACACTTTTTGTTCTGAAATGTCAATTTGAAGTGTGTTTCTTCGTGTGAATATAATGTTGGTGGCCTGGATGATGCTGGGGGGTGGGGGGCGGGGGTGCTGCTCTTTGGCCCCCTCCTCCTCCTCCTCCTCCTCCTCCTCATCTTGCCTGGCTCTCTAATGCTGTCTGGGTTCATCATTCTTTACGGCTGCAGCGAGGTGACGGCTGCCCCGTCAGCGTAGTTGCAGTGCCCCCCCCCCCCACCCCCTTTCTCCTTTCTCTCTCTCCTAGCCCTCCTCTGCAAGTTTTTTGCCGGCTTGGCAGAATATGAGTGCCTAGCTCGTCTGCCTGGCTGTAACCTTGCCACCAGCTCCTGGGTGTCCCCCCCAAGTCTAAAGACTCAACAATGATGACTCAAGCTGTACAGAGCGCCCCTCGAGGGGAGAAAATAAGACTCTGACTGTAGCGGAGGTGGGGCAGGGGTTAGTTTTAACAGTGGTGAACGGGTGAAGGGAATGCTTCTGGGCTAAAAGCTCGGCCTTCTCTCGCCCCAGCTTATTCGATTAGTCTGTCTGTTCCACAGGAAGCGCTGAAAGGCGCTGGCGATTGTATCGCTATGAGGAGCTCTGGCCTGCAGACAGTTGCCAGTCCTCCTCTTTTGAATGCCAAAGTGGTCTTCAATCTAGTTAGAGCCAAGCTGGCATATCTCTCTCTCCCCAAATTCCCCCTCAGGTCCTGATTAGCAGGGTTAAATATGAAATGCTCTGTGTTGGTATTTCTGGGGTTGCTCACATGGCCCACACATGAAATGTTTAAATTATTTATTTTCCTCACACCATATGGTTCTGTGACTTGTTTGGTTCATCGTTTTTAGTTATGAATGGTCTGAATGTTTCAGGGAGCTACATTATCCTTCTTTATCAGTGTCAAAGTATCATTTTTGGTAATATCCCAATAATGTGTTAAAGTATTCTGTAAATGTTTTTAAAATGTACCAGTACGCACTGAATCCATTTCCCTACAGGCATTATATTGATAGACTTTTTACTACAATTCAAAAATTTATTACATTTTGAATATATTGAAAAATGCTAGTAACTGTAGTAACTGCCCTGACACTCTGTTTCTGTGTTTTTCTGCTTTCTGTCTGATGTTCTGATCTTCTTTTGTTTCTTCTAACACTTTTCTTGTATTTTTATAAGGACTTTTTGTATTTTTATATGAACTCTGAAATGTCATATTTTTTCTCAAAAATTACTGAATTTTCGACAGTGTAATTTCTATGTCTATCAGTGATGGTGTACGAAGATTTTTTGCACCAATGTAGATCTCATTGTGACTGAGCGAAGTCTTTCTGCTGTGAGTCTGCAGGGGTGGGAGGCTGAAGCAAAATGGCTAGGGAAGGCCCTGGAAAAAATGGGGTCCTGATCTTCTTGGAAATGCCACAATAAATCGCAGCACCTCCCCAATGCATGGATGATTAAATGTGCTCCTAAACTGCCCTGATTTGTGGGGGCACCTTGCCGATTTTATTTGCCACTGTTAACATTTTCATTCCTGCATTATGCATGCCGCTCTGGGGCAAGGAAGTGCTACAAACAAATGGCCTGAGGCATGAGCGTAAACACAGTCTGCCTCCAGAGCTGGGAGAGAGAGAGAGAGAGAGAGAGAGAGAGAGAGAGAGATAGAGAGAGAGAGAGAGAGAGAGAGAGAGAGAAAGAGAG
>JBBIGC010000131.1:24578294-24588878 GCA_037576955.1 Lepidarchus adonis
GAGAGAAGGAGAGAGAAAGAGAAAGAGAGAGAGACAGAAACAGAGAGAGACAGAGAGAGACAGAGAGAGACAGAGTAGCATCACTCACTGCCTTTATGTTTCTACTATGCTCTGCCACGTTTCTGGATACTGACAGTCAGATGTTTCTTCTCCAGTTTGCTGCTGAGCTGAGGCCATGAGGTCATGCTTGAGGTTCTCGTAGGCCACAAGGTCGTCAGCCTCTAGCGTTACAGTTTACTGACATATTTGAATAAGAACTGATAGGTAATTGAAAGTGATAGTGCTGTTTTTGAATGGCTGAAGTGTTGTCTTCAACCATTTTTAATAGAACACTCCAGTGTTTGGGAGGCTAATCTCCTTTCTGCTGCACCCACAGCATATGACTGATTAGCAAAGACAATCATTTTGAGCCATTTCTCTGTACTTGTGTGAGATCTGAAAACTTACCTATTTAAAGCACATTCATAACAGAGACCAGTGCTTATGTAACTGCCCATTCATGTGTAGCTTTATGAATGGAACCAGAGGTATGAAGTGTT
Source organism: Lepidarchus adonis (assembly GCA_037576955.1). Classification (NCBI taxonomy): domain Eukaryota; kingdom Metazoa; phylum Chordata; class Actinopteri; order Characiformes; family Lepidarchidae; genus Lepidarchus; species Lepidarchus adonis. The sequence goes on from JBBIGC010000131.1 coordinate 24,578,834, forward strand.
TCATGTCTCTAAATTGTGCATTGCACCTACAAGTGTTAAACAAAAGGTTAGAAAAGTTTGGAGATTTAATGGCATAGAGCTACATGTGCAATATAAGGTACAAGTACAAAAATGTCACTGTAACAAAATTTGAGTCAGAACAAAAAAAAAAGTTTTAAGATCCAACCACTCTGCCTAACTTGTTTTACATTTCAGTGATTAAATTCAACAGAAATTTAGTAAAATCTTTGGAATTCTCATTTGGGGGTCAGGCAGAAACCATGTGTGGGAAGAAATATTGTTTTAAGAAATGTTCAGGCTGGCTAAAATAACAGCAGAGATCTTTCTAATGGGACAAGGAAATGATTCTTGTTGTTTGATCATTTGTGTTTTATGATTGTATTGGGGCAATTCTCTTGTAAATGTAGTTGATAATTAACTAGCATTTTCACAGCCTTTGTCTCACTCATAACCCACAGAGACATCTGTTTATTCATGTAAAAATGTGTAACGTTGTTTGACTCACACTGGCTGACGAGTTCTTCACTTGCTGGGCCAGGCCTGATCCGTGTGTGTGTGTGTGTGTGCGTGAGTGTGTTTAGGATAGGATTGACGTCTGGGAGAGCATGTCAGCTCTGTTAGCATCAGAGTGCAGTTAGAGGCTCGTCAGCTCTCCCCACCCTCACTGCAACCTGACAATGCAAATCTATGCAAATGACATTTCACTGGCAGACAGTTCTCTGCAGGGCCTGCACGATATGAATGGGTTTTGCAGTAAATAGGACAAATATCTGCTTTTCACATATATTTTTGTATGTAAAAACACAGAAAATAATGAAAAAATAATTAATATTAATAAAACAACAACAATAATAATATTAATATGACTGTTAATACTGTTATTTGTAATTAAGTGATCTGCTGATTATCTTAACTGACTTAACTGAACAATGTAAAACTAAACTAATATGTATTATTGAAAGCAGCCAGTAAACTTTCACTAAGTAAAATTTTTTAATTATAAATAAAATTAAATAAGCAAATAAAAACATGGCCAAAAACAGAGATGGAGCTGTTATTTACTTACTGTTTACTTACTGTAGCACAGTAAGGGGATTTAAATACACATTGTTACCTAATCATTGGATATGCATTAAGACGGTACATTTTAAATGAGATTTTCAAGTTTAATCTTTGAAGGGCCTAAACACACACCACCTCAAGCTGACAAATGAGAACAAGTCAACTGGTTTTTGGCTTTAATCAGTTGTGAACATTTGCATTCGAACACACTGCAAAGATTATAGCTGACAGGGTATAAGGACATACTTTCCCTGTCTGTTTGAGAGGAAGTAAGTCTATAAAGCAATAGTCAAAGAGTCCAAGCTAACCAGTTAGGCTTAGGCTATGCTTTACTGTAAAACAAACAAAATGAAGAATGTGTTGTTTAACAAGCTAAACCTAAGGAGTTAAAGTGAAAGGAAATAATTTTTGACTTAGGCATGGGTAGTTAGAAGAACCAAACAAAGTGAATGTTTATACATTGTTTTATTATCAGAGGCTGGGGTGTAACAATACACACGGTTTTAAATGATATTAGATCTGATATAGTAATATCTCAATGCAATAGATAAAACAAATCTAATCATTTAAGTATTGGTATCCATAAAATGAGCCTCTCCTGACCCTGCAAACTTTACTCTGACATGATACACCTAGATGCATTGTTTACATTTACACAACATATGTTACATTTGGGGTGCGTTGGTGGTACAGTTTTACAGTTTTATTCATAAGAACATAAAATATTTTCAAATAAAATAGGAAAAATCATAATCTGAACATGCCCTTCACTAACTACTTGCACTATGTGCCCTCTTGAGAGTGCCGTTTACTTTTTTTGGTCTCTTGTACCTGGAAGTCGCTTTGGGCAAAAGCGTCAGCCAAATGAATAAATGTAAAATGTAAATGTAAATTATTTTTTTCTTCTGTGTGCCATTTCTCTACTCTATCACATCCAAGAGCCAATGCCAATTCAACATGCTCAGATGGCCAAAATAGCACCAGGAAGAGCTGTTTACAACCAATTAACTACAGACCTTGGTTAGTTGTATGGTATCAGATCAGTAGTTACCTTGGTGCGTTAGGGCTCAAATATACTGGGGATTATTCTAGAAGCTTGTTTGATGTGGTGAGAAAAACGTGATGCTTGTAACACGGACACAGCAGGCCTGTCCGTTCACTCAGTCATTACTTGTGGCATTGTTGGTGCGATCAAGTGCTGTGATACAGGCGGTACGTTTCCAGGCAGTTCTTCATATGGGTTATTTCAGCTCAGGCTGTTAAAGAGCTCTCTTTTGCTTGACATAATGTGACTCATGCACGGAGCATCAGAGGGAAGGCTGATATTGTCTTTTTATGACTTGACCTTTGAGTTATTAGTTTCCTCTTTGATGAATAACTGTTGTCGCCGTGCCTCTGAATGAGCAGAGAGCCTTTTTTGTGCAGACTTTCAGCTTTCTGACAGTGGCGTTAGCACCTTTTGACACAGGATGGAAAAGGAATCTGCTTCCTCATTCGCTTTGGCAGAAGATATGAGGCAATATATTATGAAAAGTTATGATTTGATTAATTGAGTGGAAAGTTGTGAGAAGGTCAAGAGCAGTTTGTTGGAAATGACTTTTGGTTCACAGAAAATGACCTTTCTCTGTATAATTCTTGAGTGTTGTCATGTCTATTGGAGGCCAAAGTGGACCTGGAAACAATTAGCATGACAATCTCCTCATATGTCACTCATTCCATCTCAGCTAATTTAAACATGCTGGTCTTTTTTATATTGATTGAGCGCATGGGCTGCACTAAGGCTGTAAAACATTAAATGTAAATGAAATATCAAGAAAATGAATGTTCAAAACAGTGTATTAAAATTAAATCAAATAAAATACACCTTTGCCTACTTGTGATGGTCTCACATTTGTTATTTTTCTGTTAGTGCCGATAACTAGACACCTGGTTGCATCCTGTTGAATTTTATATTATTTCTAATCAGCTGCTTGTTTTGCTTTTTTGCAATATTTTGTCAAATTTATTTACAAAAAATAATTGAATGAATAGATAAAATGCAAGAACCATCTGTGTAGTATATGATTTAAGTTCTAAACCTGAAAATATGTATCATATCACCTCAATCAGGAAAATATTTTGATGGTTCTATGGATACATTTAGTGTTTTTGGTATATAGACAAAATTCATGCCGTAACTAGGGATAGGTACTGAAACCCGGTTTTAATTAGTCATCCAAAACCATCAGAGTATCGATAAACTCTGATGTTAATGCGATTGCTTTTTTGTTTCTACATGAAAGTAAACTTTCCCAGTTTATCTGACCAGAGTATGCACACACATTTAAACACTATATTTCATTTTAATTTGTTACAAGACATATAAAAGCATAAAAAGCATACACAATCACATGGTTCTTATTATCTAATAGGAGACATGGAAATATATGACGAGTACACAAAGCTTTTCATAATATTTGACAAACATAAATAAATGCACAAAAACTTGTTGTGGACTAGGAAATTGTTAAAAAAAACAAAGTTAAAATATTTATTTTTCATTTTATATATAAGGTAATATAAAGTTATATTCGATAAATAATAATAGTGATTTGTTAAATAAAATAATGTTAATATGTTGTTAGTTTTATTTCTTTCTCAAAAAGTAAAGATAAGAAAATTGTTAAAGTACCAGACCGATAAGCAATACTGGTATGAGTAGTAGTACTGTTAAAATACCCATCCCAAACTGTAAATAGACAGTATGATATAATTGATATTTTTTGTTCACTAAAAGAGAACTTTGTTTTATTGCTGCAAATAAGTGCTTTATTTCTCTATAACACTTGTGCAGTTAGATGAATTTGGTGAATTTGTATGAACAGATGAAAATTATTGCTCATCAACATCATTAGCTGTGATACTGTTTTAGCTTAAAAGATTTGATGAAAGGTATATAGTTTTTTTAGTATGTTGTATATTGTCAGAAACCACATAAGCAAGTCTAGTCAAACCAGATGTGTGCCAATTGTAACAATGCATTGCTAACTGGTAGTTACATTAGCCTTTTAGCTCTAATAATGAAGAACATTGTAATATTATGCAATGTATTTTTGCCAAATCACCCATTCAAAATTGTAGATGTCAGTTTCTTCAGCATTAACAGTAGTAGTGAAAGTTAAGAGCTTTGCATACTACATCTAAAATCAGCTATGCATCTTTATTTTTGGTAAAATGCAAAAATGAACCTTTGTGGGCTAGTCAAGGCATTGTTGTAGGCGGAATATGTTATAGTGTGGAAGTAATAACTTATCACTGCAAGCCTCGCTCTGCCATATGAAGCCATTTGGCAGTGGGGTAAAGACCGAGCTGAAATGATGAAATATAGATGCACTTTTATCTGGGTTTTTTTTTTTTTGATTGCTCTCTCTCTCTCTCTCTATGGGAAACGCGACTCCCACTCTTTGGCATGTTGATAAGCCAGTTTCTGGTTGAAGGGAGCAAATATTTAAGGTGTCCTCAATGCGGTGCACATCTGTCTCACAGCCTGAGGGCCAAATCCAACATACAACAAGGCAACAAATGCTGATCCCGGCCTTCTCTGCGGCAAAATAAAATATGGCTCAAGTTTTCATTAAGGTGCTATTGATTAGCTTTTCCTGGCAATGAATTATGGGCAACATTAAATAAAAAGGAAAATATTTTTATGACTTTTCACAGTCCATGCCAGAATCCACAGGCTTCTCACTCACTAGCCTCGACAAGTGCTTTGTTTTCTCTCAAATTCTTGTGGCTTCTAGCAAAAAGTGTTTTTTTCAAGCCTTGAAAACCAACATTGTGTGTTTTCATGATAAATTGTGTCATCTTTGAGCACATTAAATAACTCAAAAATGATCCCGGGATAGCAATAATTCTGCTCTTTGTAATCAGCAACTGCAGGAAGTAAACATGTGCTTGGTTGGCACACGGGCATAAGACGATGCTATCGCAGAGTGAATAGAGAAGGAGAAAGTTGCTGGAAGACAGAAGCTTAAGGAAGATGAAAAAATCATAAAGCTGAGACAAGTGGAAGAGTGTCGAATGCAGGCAATGTCTCTGTGTAAATTTATGTTCAACCCACTTTCAGAACATGTCCTACAGTGTTTTGTTTTATTCCAACATCAAAGGAGGTCGATTCTCCTTTCCTTTTAAAGCTTAGCCTGGAGTTCACTTTTCTGCACTATTCCATCCCACTGTGTGCGGATCATGTTGCGTATCATGTTGTGGAGATGTGCGGGGGCACGTTTAGGGAATAAAAGCCTAGGTGAGGCGCAGCAGTGATTTCTGAAAAGATGAAAAGCGTGTGGTTATTAAGAATTTTTATCCTTCCTGTCTCTTGAAATGAGCTTGACAAACAATTGCACTGTAATATTACACAATGATGTATGAGCGTAGGCTGATTTCTCTTGGTTTTCAAGTGACCTACGCTTTAAAATCTTCAAAGTCTTGTGGATTTTCAATTTGCGAAACCCCTCATTTTTCTGTCTTTGCGTTAACATTACATGTCTGTTCTTAATGCAGAATGGGCTGAAAAAGTAATCCTTCAACCTGTTGATGAGATTAACATTAGATTTCAGCCATATGTGTAAGTGTGTATGCGTAATTACAGCCTTCAAGGTTGAAAAGACAGATTAGTGTTATTTCATGGGTTGCAGTGGTATCAGCATGGTTCAGTATCTGAGCTGAAACTGGCATTATAATACCATATAGGTATTGGCAACAGAGAATGCTAACAGCATGAAGTAATTTCTGATGTATATGCATGTCACTTAGTGATGTTTTTTGTATGCCAGTAGATGGAGCTTAACCAAAACAAGAAACATGTTGGCTGTAGGAGATTCAGCTGCTTTTGAAGAATATTGGAAGAAAGAATTCGGAATTTGAAATGATGTTGTTGCTGGGGTGGGTCAAAATATCGATTTAGTGATATATTGTCCTTGCTCATGTGATACAGCAAAATTAATATTTTAATTAATAAATCGGCCTCGCTACTTCATACTTCATATCTCCTCTGGGTGGCGCTGCCAAATGAATGCAGGAAACTTAAATGAAAGTTGAAGAGAAAGCTAGGCTGAGAGATGCCCCATCCACATTTAAATCTAAAGTCTGGGTTCACTTTGGCTTTTATAATATTGATAATTTTGGTTTAGCTTGTTTTGTGTAGCAATAAATGAAGACGACAAACAAACATGAGTGTCAACATGAGTAAAAAAACATCGCTGGAGTTTATGGGGGAAAGACCCAATTTTGCAAGGGCAAAACCAATATGTAGCGTTTGCTGAATTGTCCTCACCAATAATTTTGATCAAACAAAAACGTAGCACTAAATGAATGTCTAACATAATGCGTCTCGGTACACAGAGGGTTAAACAGCACTCGCTACCCTAGGACTCGCCCCCCAAACACACATTACCAATGTAATGTGGTGGAGACAACGCATGTTTAGGACGTGGTCCTCCCAATGTGATTGGCTTTTGTCTTTTCTTGCTGGTCTGTGTCTGTCAACATTTGTTAACACCAAAAAGTTAATAAAAAAGTTAATAAAGTTCCAAATCGAGAAAGATGTTACTGTATTTATTTTATTTTATTGTTTATATATAAATTTAATGAATAAGTAATACATTAATTAAATAAGATTTTATTTTATTTATAATTTATAATTTATGTCAGTCATTAGTTACCTTTAACATTACAGAATTCACTCATCATTGTATTAAGAATGGATTTAAAACATTGAGTTTTTTAAAAATTTCATGTTTCTGTGATGTATCGCTATATCATTGTCTTGCAATATATAGTTGTGCTAATAAGTTTACATACCCTGATGGAATTTATGATTTCTTGATTCTTTTTAGAGAATATGAATGATAACACAAAAACTTTCTTTCACTTATGGTTAGTGTTTGGCTGGAACTATTTATTATCATATTTATATTAAACAACTGTGTTTACTCTTTTTAAATCATAATCACAACACAAAAAAGTCTTCCCAGAGTGGCTCAATGATATTGAGGTCAACAGACTGAGATGGCCTCTCCAGAACCTTCAATTCATTTAGCTGTTGCCAATGACAGATCAACTTGTCCTTGTGTTTTGGATCATTGTCATGCTGGAATGTCCAAGTATGTCCCTTGTGCAGCTTCCAGGCTGATGAGTGCAAATCTTCCTCCAATATTTTTTGATAACTTATTGCATTCATCTTTTCATCAATTCTGACCAAATTTTCTTGTGCCTTTGTAGCTCACACATCCCCCAAAACATCAATGATCCACCACCATGTTTCACAATAGGAATTGTGTACCTTTCATCATAGGCCTTGTTGAGTCCACTCCAGATGTAGAATTTACGGTTGTGGCCAAAAAGTTAAATTTTAATCTTGTCAAAATGACTTTGTGTCCGAAGTTTTGAGGCTTGTCTCTGTGCTGTTTGGCATATAGTAAGCAGGATACTTATCATAGTAATGGCTTTCTTCTGGCAATTCGACCATGCAGCCCATCTTTCTTCAAGTCCCTCTTTATTGTGCATCTTGAAACAGCCACACTACATTTTTTGTAGTCCTGTATTTCACCTAAAGTTATTTATGATTTTCTTTGTATCCAGAACAATTTCCTGACAGTTGTGACTGAAATTTTAGTTGATCTACCTGATCCTGGTTTGATTTCAACAGAACCCTTAATTTATTAGAGTTTGAACACTGCTGATTGGAATTTATGTTCTTGTTTGCATAGTGTTTTGTAAATTTGTTATTTTTTTCAAAAATGTTTGAGAGATGAATGGAAGAAACATATATATTGGTCTTTTGGGTTAATAATAGCTTTTAACATAGTTGCTGTTAGTCACACTTCTGTTTCCTCTTACTCTGTTGTTGTGCTGCCATTTATTGGTGAACTGCATCAGATGGCCTACTCAAGGCCTAGTCTTTACATCAAACCAAAAATCTGTGGCTTTACAGTTGTTAATGACAATGCATCAGGTAAGAAAGAAAAAAAAGTGGTGTTGATGAATTCCTGCTTGTTTTTTATGCGTACATACTAGTAACTCCTCACATTTGCTCATAACTAAAAAGAAGAAAAGGAAACAAAAAGGCATGTGGTTAGAGGACAAAAGTGAAAAATGGCATTTGTCCTTGACTATGTACCTTATATATATTTAGTTGTTAGACTTAGGAACACTTTTATTAGAATAATTACATCTTTCACATTATCTTCCAGCCAGTTTGACTTGTTTTTTTGTTCTAAAAGACATCTTGTTTACTTCGATGGAGGAAAAAAAAACACCTCTCACACCCCAGTGAATTTCATGGGCCATTCTGTGCGTGACCTGAACAGAGTTCATTTATTTAATTTTCTCCCGTAGATTGATTGGCCTCAGCGCTCTCAAACGAGTGATGAGGATTCAACTGGACATTTGTGAAATTCTGGGACAGAAAGCGTTTCTTGTGTGTCCGCACGTTGGGCAAGGGGAGATGGGCCCTGCAGCCTTTGAAACACGAGGCTTCAGAGATAGCATTTCACACCCAATAGTGCTGCCAGAGCGTGTAGCCCACATGAAATAAGTACTCTGCCTCCATTTTGCCTTTCATTTTTCAGCGTTTCATGTTGATAGACGCTCAGAAATGTGCTGGAAAACATACGTGGAAAACCATGTGCTTCTGTAAACGTATCTGAAAGGACCCACTCCTATAATGGTGGCCTTTCACAGAAAATTCTCACACAGTAAACAGCTGACACAAATCTCATTGTGCTTCTAGTTTAACATGCTTTACTTGATGCTGTACTATCAGCCTAAGCTCAAGTTGGTCACCTTATTGAGGAGAAAGTTGAAACAAATAGGACGCAGCAGAGAACAATTCTCATAGAACATTAAGCATCTATCAGCTTGGGTACTGAAGTTTTTAAGGCATTTTTTGGCATCTTTTTACTCTGAAACAATGCTAAAGCTAAAAGGTGAAATTTGAGAGGCTCCAAATGGGCAACAATAAATCAGTCAGTCCACTGGAAAACAGAATAGATTGAAATTAAGCACCTCTACCCCAAAAAATTTAGTAATGCAGAAGATGAAATATTCCAAGAAATACATGTTTATAGATATTTATTTTCATTTCATTTTATTTTATTTTATTGCTTATGAATTTAAGAAATTTATTCAGTCCTGATTGTACAGCCTGGAACTTTCTTGAAGTGCCCAAACCAGTTTTACTAGGTAAAACATAAAATGAAAAACTAAAATGAAAAAAAACCTGAATAATTAAGGACAAGTATTATGCAAGGCAAAAATATCCCTTAATAGGCAAATAGGGTTGTGGGGTTTGTTGACACAACTATAATGACCCAACTGTCTGAGCCTTATTGCAAAATATATACAAATTGCTGCAACAGAGCTGTGGAAGCATGACAGTGTTAACAATGTTTTTTGAGTACACCTTATGTAAGCAGGGTTTTATTAGAGTACACAGAATCAGGTGTCTTTTTTGGTTGGTTGGTTGGTATACCCACTTTTTTGACAAGTAATCTCCAGCATGTCTCTGTGGAAGATGCCCGAGGCTTGTGGCTGCCACTTTTAGTTAGTAATCTGAAGCCTTAGGTGTGTACCAGGTGTTTTACTTAGATTTATTTTTCCACAAGTCAAATGGAAAAGTGCCATGCTCTTCAGCAGTAATGTTAATATGTCTTATATTGCTTTGCATGATCAAGCCCCAAAACATGATTTTATTGCAGAATCTTGTTATTGTGAGGCATAGCTTCCAGTTTACGTTTTCAGTTAATAACAGCTTTGTGCACACAGTGTCACAAATTAGCACTTTGGGCAAAAGATCAGTTGGCTCCATTCCCGTCAGAACCAGTGTGTATCGCCAGGACATGAGAGAGAGATAATACATGCGTTTGCATGCATACACACACACACACACACACACACACACACATGTACACACACATACACACACACACGCACACACACATGGCCT
>JBBIGC010000131.1:24606633-24638428 GCA_037576955.1 Lepidarchus adonis
GTGTTGGGTGGGTGGCTCACCAGAGTAGACTTCTGCCAAGAGCTTGAGGAAGGTAGGCCTGTCGCTGGGAATGGGCAGAAAATTGAGGTTAACAAGCATGGCGTATGCTAAGTGGTGACGGGAGTCCCCAAGCTATTGGTTAGGGCCCCGGTCCAGCAGCCTCTTTTTCCTCTGCCAGCATCCTCTGGCTCAAGCTGCTGGCTGGAGGTGACCAGCAGTGCCTGTCTGCTCAACACATAAATTAAGCTATCGCCACAATGTGAGGTAACATGTTTCAAGTGGGATGAGGCCATTTTTTTCTGAAGGCAATAGAAAAAGGCCTCTGTCTTTGTTAGAAAAGATTAATCCTGAATTCTAAGAATCCAAAATGCTAGGATAATCCACTAACCAACTACCCGTTGCATAACAAATTGGATTACTGGATAAGTAATTTGCATGGTATTTTAACATTACCTAATATGAAATAGTCCAAAGATACAAACGTGTGAGTAACATACTCCAGCAGTGTCATTTGCCAAATTTCCTATTGTTTATAAGGTTTTATCACTCAGATTAGTCAAGAACTGCCTAGAAGGAGCCATTTGACTGACATTTAGTGTGACCAACCACAGAACCTTGTTCTCACATAACAAAACAGTGAAACAGTCATATAACGAAATGAAACGTAGCAAACAAGTGGGGATATGTTGTTTATTTACTTCTAATGGCTGCAACAATATGCCATGAACATGGATTAGTAGTATGGCAAACATACAGTATCATGATACTTCAAGTAATTTTCACGTTACACAATGTCATAATATTATTTTCTGACATCTGATAAAGTAGAACAGACAATATGAGCCTGTAGTGCTGCCTTTAAAAATGCTTTAGAAATGTTGCCTTTTATTATGAAACATTAATTTGTTTAGTGTATAATTCAAAAACATGTCACAGTACGCTTTGAAAAGCATAATTAGATATTGTGACATAATTTATAACAATACTGATAAACATTTTTATATTGCCCAGCCCTGTGTTAACTTCACAATTATTATTTGTTTATTTTTTAAGTAGGCATTGAATTGAGTTTGCCATACAATAAGCTTCTGTTATTTCAGACAGCTAGGTTTTAATTTTTGAGTAACATCATAATAGAGTATTCAAACACAACACTACAATACTAGATACTTCAGTAACCTCACCCTATACCTATATAACACATATTACAACCCAATATTTATTGTGATGCTGAGCAAAATGTACGTTAAAAAAATGTAAACATGCTCAAATGCAATTATTCAGCTGCTATGTTACATTGTATGTTTCTCCTTTCTTTAAAGTATTTATTGTACTATGGTATTGAAAATTGTTCTCATCTACTGTTGTTATACATTGTCTTTTTCATTTTTCAGTTATTTCTGTTAATTCTGAATGCACCTTAGAATTGCTCCAAATTTTTTTGTACTTGGTGCATTGATAATAAAGATTACAGTCTTATGTAAAGGTTAGGACACCCCTTGATAAATAACAAGCTTAGGTGCTTTTGTAATTGAAAAGATTTTAGCACAGTCTCTCTAGGACGTGGAAAAAAATACCCAATAATTTCAGCAAACATTGATGCATAGTTACTTTTCATGCTCTAAATTGAACAAAAATAGAAAACATTATTATGGCACTGTATAAAAGTTTGGGTACCCTAAGAGTCCTGCAGGAAGATTTAGCAGACTCAGGAGTGGTGGTGCACCATTCCACTGTTCTTCATGGTAGAGTCAGCAGAAGAAAACCTTACCTGTATCCCCCACAGTCCCCTGATTTAAACATAATTGAAAATTTGTGGGTAGATAATAAAAGAACTGTGCATGCAAGATGACCAAAGAATATTACAGAACTAAAAGTGTTTTGCAAGGAAGAATGGGAGAAAATCCCAAGTACATGTTACTAAGTACTGATTATGTAGGGCACCCAAACTTTTGCAGAGTCTCTCAATAATGTTTTGATTTTTTTTATCTTTGTTCTATTTATGACATAAAAAGTAACTATGCATCAATGTTTGCTGAAAATATTCTGCATTTTTTCCATGTTCTAGAGAGACTGTGTTAACATCTTTTCAATTACAAAATCACCAAAATATGTTATTTATCAAGGGGTGGCCAAACTTTTGCATAAGACTATATAATCTAAACTCCTGAAAATACAGCAGGCAACATATCATGTGTTGAACCAGGGAAATTGTATTTAATTATTTATTTAAAACAATATGCTTATTTTTATTTTCATGCCAGCAGCAAGTTTTGAAAAAGTTGGGAAAGGGACATGATTACCCTGTAGCTGAGGAAACTATTTGCTATAGTTTTAAAGGTGAAGTTGAACTGTTGCCTGATAGAGGGATTCAGTTACTCAACCTTTCATGCTGCACCAGATGTTTTCAATGGGTGACAGGTCTGGACTGCAGACAAGCCAATTTAACACCCAAACTCTTTTACTGCTTGCACACTTTGGTTTGGCATTGTCTTGCTGAAATAAGTAGGAACTTCCCTGAAAAATGTCTGAATGGCTATAATGTTGCTCATGCTCAATGCTCATAAGTGCCAGCTTACCCCATTGAGGTCCGCAGCTCTCCATTGACTATTCCCAACTTTGAGTAGCTCCCCTCACCTCTTTATCCCATCCACTGATTTGAGACACCATAGCAAGCATGTGCAAATCAGTAGTAAAGGAAAACTGTTCCGCTTCCAGAAAACTCTCATCTGGGCCTATTTCAGGAATGAGGCTAATGCTGCAGCATCAATAGCACCCGCCTTAATTCGGCCCTGCTGCTGACCATGATTTTCATATCAAACATGTTTTCCAATTCCATGGTTGAGTTGTATCTTACAATTCTGGATGCAGCAATGAACTGTGTTCACAGGCAATGGTTTTCCGGAGTGTTTCTGAGCTCATGCATTGATTTCCACTACAGAATAGTGTCAGTTTTTAATGCAGTGTCGTCTGAGGGCCCGAAGGTCATAGCTATCCTGTTTCGGTTTTCAACCTGGTTTCTTGCATATGGAGGTTTCTCCAGGCTCTCTGAGTTCTTAAACAATAGTATGTACTGTAGATGAAGAAATTCTCCAATTCTTAAAATATTTTGTATTTTTCTGGGATGAACCTCCCCTCATATTTACTTATGAAAAAACTTATTTTCTGGGAGGATCTTTTTATGTCAAATCATGTTATCGTGTCAAATGTTCCACCAGAGTTTCTTTTAGCATTGCACAACTTTTTAAATCTTTTTTTCTATTCCAAGTTTCATGTTAGTGCATTAAATTCAAACTTATTGGGGTTTTTATTGTTTTTTAAAAGCAATGTTATTATTATTTTTCAGCATTTTCCCCTATTAAATAAAGAGTTTATATGATTTACAGAACTTTAGATTATTTTTGGAAACGGCTGTAGTTGCATAAAAGTCACTGAATAATATTTAGATGATAAGACAACTGTAATTTGAGGGTTAGCGCAATCTGGCTCTTGCTACATATCCTCTTTATATAAGCTTGCTTTGCCCAACTTACTGTGTATGGCTGTGGTCAAGACCACGTGTACAGCACAGTCCAGGATTCTTCAAGAAAAAAATCAACCTTCCCTTCTCTCCACCATCTATAAGTCAGAACCCCAGGGAACACCATGTTCTATGTGGTATAATAAGGCTAGCTGATATAATGAAGGTCATTGTAATCAGAGTTAATATGGCAGGGAGTCAAGGCACTGCGGCTTTATTTGAGGGTTAGGCCCAGCATTGCAGACCCAGGGGGAGCGGGCTGATAGTGTTATCAGTGCTAACCTGCCTCTAATAAAGGCACAGCTCTGCTGTTAGTGTCAGCGGCGTGCTGAACTTTCCCCGCTCATATCTACAGTGTAAAGGGGGCTGAGGATTGAGCTACTGAACGCTCCACGTCCTGCTTAAATCCCCTTCCCAGGTGTCTGAAGGCCTCCGTGCTTTCCCCTCCACCTTGCCTAAGACGGCGTTTCCAGATGGCATAGGAGGCTTACGCACTGTACTTTCAGTCAGATGTACTTGTTATGCTCTTAAAGAGAGGGCTGAGTTGCAGTGTTTTCTTTAAGACATCAGCTCAGGAGAGGTCTTTCAAATCTAATCCTCTTCCCCTCAATCCAAGGGCATGCAAATCTCCCTCGTTAACGCTGGACCGAGCTTGTCTGAGGCCAATATTAAGTTGTTCTGATGAAGAGTTTAGGTTGAGGCTTCCTTTGAATGTTCTAAAAAGAGGCCACATCAAGGGCACGCGTTTCTTCTCTTCCTGTTGTTGCAGTTGGAATTGATGTTCTTTTTGAAAAAGGTCTAACTTAAGTCAAACGTAGTCTGCCACACCTCGCTACAATAAACCAATACACCCTCTGGTGAATAATTTATGGAATTTTTATTGTCTTATTTCTCCTTCACTGTACATTATGCAGCTTTTTTCAGGAAGACAGCTGCAGTACATGGTTTAAGATGTAGCTGCTACATTGCAATTCAGGGGAACTGAGAACTGTAGCACATTTTTCCAGAGAAAAATGCTGCTTAAATTTCTTTCATTACTGTTAATTGTAGAAGAAGAAGAAGAAGAAGAAGGTGACGTTAACCGTGCCTCCTGTTTCCCGCCTGCTCTTGCACTCTTCTTTCTATATGATTGACTAACTGTAGATTCCCCAGGAGCACATACAGTGTGGTGTAAAGAAATCCCTGCTGACAGGCTTCATGAAAAAGGATAAAACAAAACAAAATAAAAAAGGCGGTCTCGGGACCCCACGTTTGATTTCTTTCCTTCTTTTTAAAAAGTGGAGGGCTGATTGTATGAGACAGAAGAAAGGGCCATGCAGGGCCGGGGTGCCTCTATTCAGGGTGCACCTCCAGAAAAGCTGTCCGTATCTAACCCCCGGTGCCTGGCTTGCCCTATCACTCAAACGTCCCGGCGCTCTTTGTGCCTTTCCCAGGACCACAGTGAAATGATCTCTTTTGTTGCGCATCATTAGTTCCATCTGCTGTGTGTGAGCCAGGCTGTCTGTTCCAGGGGCAGGCCGCCGTGATGGTGGCCAGGGGCAAAGCCAAAGACCCCCATCCTGCCACTACTGCCCCGACCTCCTCTTCCTGACGATGCCTCTCCTGTCTCTGCCGCTCGCTCTTCCGCTTTTTTTCCTCTCTATATCGTACTTTAGTCTGTCTTGCTCTCTCTCCATTTCGCTTTTTCTTTCCTCTTATTTATCCATCTCAATTTCTTTTCTTCTCTCAGTTACTCTGATTCTGTCTTCTATAACTCTTTCTCTTTCCATAGTTAATTTTCCTTGAGCTCTTTCTCTTCTCCCCTTTTGCGGTTCTCCCTTTGCCTATCTGCATTTTTACCTTCTCAAAAATGTTTCTTTTTTGCTGTTTTATTTGTACTTTTCTCTTTCATTTATCTTTTTCTTTTCAGTTCTTTCTTACTTAAGTATCTCTTTCTCTCTATATCTCTCATTCCTTTTTTCTCTCTCGCTCAATCTATTTTTATGTTAGTATCTCCTTTCCATCTCTTTCTCTCTATTTCTCTCATTAGTTTACTCTCTCTTGCTCACTCTATTTTTACATTAGTATCTCTCCTACTCTTTCTTCTCTTTCTTATTTTCTCCACCCTCTTTCTCCCAGCTTTTCTCCCTCCCTCCCCTCTCTCTCTCTCTGTCTCTCTATCTCTCTCTCTCTGTCTCTCTACACAAATGACACTCTGGGCCTGTGTGTGTTTACTTATTTATTTATGCATCCGGGGGAAGGCAGAGCTCATGCACATTTTACATTTTACTGGCTGAACGGTGTGTTAGAGTGGCTTTCTGAAAAGAAAAATCTCAGTTCTCACTGTGGAGTGATCAGGCCACCATGGAGTATAGAGACACTGACACTATTTGGTGCTTATGTTCAGCAAAGAAATGTCCATGTGTGAATAACCTTAAAGGCAAACGAAGCATCTGAACAAAGCAGAACTGAAAAACTGTACATCTTGGTTCAGGGCGTCATCTTGCTCATTTAGTGCCAAATACTGATGCAAATGTACCAAACATACACCTTCATTTGAGGTTACATTTATACTGCAGATGTAATGAAATCCCTTGGTCTGAATTCAAAAAAGTTTGTTTGCTGTGTTAAACTTTGTCAGCTTAGCATTTGTTTGGGTGGTCACTGAACTTAGCTGGTACTGATTTTCTTGCATCACAATATCTATGATGCACCAAACAGATGTAACATTTTCTCTCGGCAAGTAAATATTTTATTCATGATTTACATGAATGATAAATCTTCAGAAAGTCTTAGTGCTGATGGGCATACACAATTTAACATCTGTCTTCCTCAGAATAATTAATAGCGCAGCAGAGCACTGGGGACCCAGACGTCAGGACTTTTCTTCTCCTTCTCTTTCTGTAATTATTGTCAAAAACAAAGCAGGCGTGGATTTGCATCTTGCAATCGTGTCACTGTTTTCTTGGCTGGGAAAACAAAGTAAAAGGCATGATTAGCAGAGCAACTTATAAAAGTTTCATGTGCATAATTTTTTTTACATTTTATTTTAGGGTAGCAATCATCATTAACTTTTGTTGTTGTTGTTTTTAAGTAAAATCACAGGTTGATTGCAGCTGACATATATTCACAGCCTGTTATAACAGTCTGTAGCTCAGGGCGTTTGAAGTACTGTGGTTTCTTTTGACTAGTGCCACACCCTTTCATTCTCCAGACAACACCTCGTGTTTGAATATGATTGGCTGGGTTCAGTTTGGCTGCAAGTGTGTCTCCCCACAGGTTTTAACAGAGGAGATCATGGTCAATGTGTGTGTGCATGCACGCTTGTTTCTGAGCATTGATCTTTGCTGGATGCTCTTAGCATGAACTTGCAGACCCTAGAGGTCATCTGATATGACCTGACCTCAAATGTAGTGGCTGTTACTTAAAGTGAGCTAATCCTTTATTGCGTGATTTCCAAGTAGAATGAGTGGAGCACAATCATGGGCATGACCACAAGACTGCACAATATTGGATAAATCTGTTTCTAACACTCGGAGTGACACCCCATTGCCCAAAATCCAATGTGCTGGATCTGTTAGAGCCATTATGAAACCGAAGACCCTCAGAAAAGGGCCACTATTCAGTTTGAATTGATTTCCTGAAAACTTCTGCAGCGAATATGCTTTCATTTCGATGGTAATACTGTGGACAGAATGTATTGTGTCAGTTTCACCTCTCCATTACTTTGTCCATTAGGGTGAAACCAGTTGATTTTATTTCTCACACTCTATTTTCTGTGATAAAATGGAAATTCAAACGCTTATTAAGTCTGAGTGACACCTATGTCCGGGAGCCAGAAGGAAAGTAAGTCGACTATATCTCGTTTCAGTTCATTTTTGTTCAATTTCCCTCTCGTGATCAAATATTTCACTTTCCAGTAGGGTCCTAATGGGAGTGTCAGTTTCTGAGGTTTTTTTCCTCACTCCTTGGCTGCCATTACCGCCTCTCTTCAGCTGTTTCAAATTTCTACCTGTCAACAATAAAAGCACAGGTCTCAATTTTAACCAATTTCTCCCCCCACTGCGAAGCTCTTAGTGCTGAGTGGAAGTGTTCTCAGCACAAAATAAATGTTTCATCTGCATCGCTAGACCTCCAGAAGTAAGAGATGCATTGTGACAATATTTAAAAGTAATTATGTAATTACACAATGAATCGCATTTACATTCAGTATACATTCTGTATTGACAGCTTCAGGCCTGTGTCTAGCAGTAAAAAAAAATTCCAAACGACTGAGACTAGATCTGCTACTTGGGTGTTACCTTTTCTGTAGCACTTGAATAAAAAATAATGACTACTTCAGGGTAGTACCCAATGGCATGCTGTTCAACGAGCACTCATTTTCTTTACTGCGCTTTTACTCTTTTATTTGAACCAAACACACAATTGATCCACACATGGCACACCCAGGTTTGAGCATTCTGGTTACTGGCAGTTTTTATAGCACAATATTGTACATTAATTCAAGAGAGGCTTAGAATCTAAAATAGCAGTATGATAAATCTGTGAACATTTTAATAAAGGGGTCTCAACTGTATAATTTAACCCCTCCCTCTCAAATGCATGGTATATTTAGTGTGTGTTTTTGAAGCAAGCTTTTAAGCTGCATCGCTTTAAGCAGAACAAACATGACCACTGATGTGTCCTGCTTCAGAGGCCTTCACATGTCCTTTCAATAAAACAAGCTCAGCTGTGAAACCTACAGGAATTGTGTCATGCAGGGCACCCCCCCCTAAAATAAGCCTCCTCCTGCTACAAAAGCCATTTCCCTTTACTTCCCCCTGGGGAGTCTGCATTATTCGGAGTTTTCTTTATCTAACCTTATCAGGAGGGTTTGGGCTGTTTTTGTTATACACTTAGGCCTTTTGTAGCTCCTATGGAAAGTGTTTATTTAAACCTCAGTCATCAGAGCAGCGTAATCTGTATGTTTTTTTTTATGCCAAAGTGCATCCTTACCCATAATATTCTGAAGGATATTATGTCTTACTTTGTCCAGTGTGCGGAGGCACATGACCACACAGCCACTAAAAGAGGGACACACATGCTTTTGTATGTAAAAGCTATGATTCATGCTAGTCAGTACTGGTAAAAACCAGTGTTACAATTGTTTTGGGAAAATAATTACATGAACAAAGTTAATGAACTCATGTTTCTCAGTATTTATGCCATAAATCTGAAATGGGGGCTTGTTTACAAAGTATTAATAAGTACAAAGTACTACAAAAAGTTAGAATTCTGTTTAAATTGTACATAAAAATGTCATGATTTGTCGATGTCATAAACCAATATTTTATTCACAATTGAACATAGTTGAATAAATTAATTTAAAGTATTTGAATGCGTTTAGTTAACGTTTAGTGAGGTTAAGTGAGGTTCAATCACGAATGAAGGAGTTTTATAATTTGAACAAGTTATACTTACAGTTAATGATCTGCCATTCCCAGCCATTTTCGTGTGGTGTTGACTGAATCAAACGTGAACACTCTCTGGGCAAACGTACAATTAATTCCCTGCAAGAGAGCAAATGTAGCGCAATGTAGTCAACATTAAATCCCGCTCTCGAACATCAGCTGATGTGATTGGCTGTAAACTTTGGAGACATATGATAGGCTACCTTTTGAAAAAACACATTTGTGCATCCAGCGCTGTCAGGGAAGTCTCAAAAATCCACAAATAAATGTAGGGCTATTCACAAATATATACAGTGGCTTGTAAATGCAGGTTTATCGGTTTGTGAATAAATATAACTGAACTGACATTGGCATCACATAACATTTTTTTGGAGTTGACAAATGCTTTTGTAAATGGTGTTACATTTATTTGTAAGTCATGAATTTGTTTCTGAGTCAAGAAATATATTTGTGAATGGTGTGATATTCATTTGATTATATTGAAACTAAACTCTCTCTATACTCCTGGGTCTTGTATTTTTAGTTTCATAATTTCAATTATGTTCAAAGTGTGGACGGCAGGCAGGCCAGTTCAGCATTAGGACTTTTTTGCTATGAAGCTGTGCTGTTGTTTTGGATGCAGAATGCAATTTGTTACTGAACCATGCAAGAACTTACTAAAAATACGTTGTCTGGATGGGAGCATTTGTTGTAAGTACCGTTCAGCATTGATGGCAGCTTTTCACATGTGAAAATTCTATGGGCAATAATGCACCCCCACACGACCAGAGATGCAGGTTTTTAAACTGAGCTCTGTTAACAATCCGGACGGTGCCTCTCTACTTTATTTGTTTGAGCACAGAACAGTCTTCAAATCTGTCTCAGTCCATTTTAAATAAGCTTTGGCACAGAAAAGACAGTGGTCTTACCGAGTCGTGTTCACAGGTCCGGGTCGTGTTCAGAGGTTCTTTCTTTGATGATAGAACTTTAACCTGCATGTGTGAATAGCACTGTGATCTATGTTCACAGACAGTGCTTTCTGGAAGTGCTCCTGGGCCCATACAGTGATTTCCATCACAGAATCACAGAATGCCTATATTTAATGTGATACCATCTGAGGGCCTGAAGATCATGGGTATCCAGTATTGATTTTCGAATGATATCATATACTAATGAGATATTGAATTTCTCAATTTTACATTGGAGAACATTATTTTGAACTAGTGGATTCAGTTTTGCAGATTGGTGAACCTGGTGCCTACCAGCTTTGCTTATGAGAGACTCTGCCTCGCGAAGATGTTCTTTTTATACCCAATCATGTTACTGACCTGTGGCCAATTAACCCAATTAGCTGCAAAATGTTCATCCAGCTGTTTCTTTTTAGTACCACTTACCTTTCCAGCCCTTGTCTTCCAGCCTCAACTTTTGTTTTTTTTACAATCACATTTTAAATGAGCTAATTGTTATTATTAATTCATTTTCAAACTAATTATATCATTAGGTTGAAAACACATTTTTCTGTATTTTGTTTTGAATTTTTTTTAGTAGGGAATGTATTTTGAAAATGTTTTACAGTGACTGGGAGGCAAAAACTTTGGGGCATCACCCATAAATACTCTTCTTGCCATCTTTATTTTTAAGAATATAGACAATATACAATGTTAACCTGATGGTAGAAAGCACTGAAAGATTAAGATTAGTACTGTTTGTCACATTTAAATATTAAAATGTACTGACCATTTTCATACTTTGTAAAACTTGGCTTTACTCCTGAATCTTAATAGCAGAGCTCAGCTCAGTTTTACTGTTTGTCAGTCTATGAGATAATTGTTATAGACTGAAACATTACATAACTCTTAGGATCCACTTAACTCCACCATATGGAGTGTGTGTAAGTGCTATAGAAATACAAACATAAGATGCAGATTTAGATAACACAGTGTGAAGAGATGTTTGCTCAAGCTTGGCCTTTGCTCAAGATCACATCTTCAGTCAAGCAGATTTTTAAAATCCAGTCCAAAGGAAACATCTAAAACCAACACTAATTAATTAATTTTCTAACATTACGAATGGCTGTTTTGAGAATTTGTGTGGAAAACCTTTTGTCCAAGATTTATAGAGGGTGCTCTTCTTTTTGCACTTAAGATGTTGAATGTTTTCTCTTCTTCTTGATCAACTGCAGTTTGTTTGTGCAAAGAGTAATAACTGCTGTGTTATTCTTTTTTTTTCATTTAAATGATTTATTTTCTCATAAACGACCAAATGTTTCTGTGTACTCTGACATTCAGCTGAACCCTCTTTTCCCTTAAAAGATATGATCCCTCACCCCTCCACCCCACCATCTTTTTGCACCATCATAGGAGGATAATTGTACTTGGGCCAAGAGCGTATTGGACCATTAAACCACTGCCTTTCCCAGTAAAGCTATTCTCCTTTGTGTAAATGCATTGGAATTACTTTCAGGGGGCGTTGCAGAGAGAATATGTGAAAGGCTACTTATTCTCCTAATGATTCTTTGTCCTTTTAAAAGTCATCAGGCTCATTTATAAGTGGATATGTACAGGAGAAGAGTTGGCCCCGGAGACTGAGGTGATCTCCATCTCCTTGTCCAAGGCCAGGAAGTAAGTTTGTGTGAGTGGACCCCTGCCAGTTGAGGTTGGTCATATTGGTAATGTAGGTTATACATCTGTAGCACAGCTCATGAGCCTCTTGTAAGTGAGGGCATAGAGTATTAATGTTAGCTTCAGAGTTTTATAAGTTATGATATTTGGGTGTATAAAGATGTATATATTTCACAAGGATGTCTGGAAAAATATTTTGCATGGGTGTATCCTAAGAAGCTCTAATCTTACCGCAGTACATTGTTAACACCTATCTTTTGTGGTTTTCTGTCAGGTTTCAGGTGTTGCTAAAAAGCATTGCCAAAGACAAGGTGCAGTGTGAGTGAAAGAGGCTCAGATTAGTGCAGTTCAGACAGACTCTTCCCTGTTCCAAACACAATAGACCATGTCAGTGACCATAAAGGTGTTATGTTTATAGTTAATATCTGAGGATATGGCTGAACGATATGTCATTTGTACCTGTGTACTGGTGTTGGATTCACACAGCATTTATGATTTTTATTGACAGATAATAAAAGTTACTGTATATGAAAGAACATTCGAAAGTGTGAAGACTCATTGTCATTATTTTTTCTGTAAATGTGGTTTCAACACACTTACATACTTGTAATTATATGATACATTCTTTTTGGCATACTTCTAAAGGAAATATACAATAATTGGTTTATTAATAGCTTGATTAAGGCTAATTTAAATTTGAACTAATACCTTTGAAAAATATTGTAGTATTGAACCAGTCTAGTCAAAGTCCAATCAAACAAGCTGTGTCATGTCTATAAGATATTAGCCCTCAGAAAATTAGGTTTTTATACCTTTATTACCTTCTTGTAATGTCATGGAATTTTGCCTTCCAAGAAGATGATGAGATTTTTATAAGTAGTTTCTTCTAAAAACCCATATGTGCATCACACTCAATGCTGCAAACAGATATTTCCTTAAGTGTAATGACCCCCATGTGTCCATGCCTTTGAGGAAGAGGTTATCAGAGTTCAGAGAAACTATGCACACTGTGGCTTCCCAACCCTCAGTTTTTCCTGCCTTTGCTTAAAAAATGTAATGGCTGGTTTTTTTCTTCTCCAAACTATGGCTGGTTCCAATTATGTGTTTTGTTGAGTTTTCACCCCTTTGCCTTCAGGACAGGACGGTCATGAGCTTCAGCACTGCCGTCAATGCAGAATGTGCTGAATCACTCACAATGAGTGTTCAGGCTGGACTGAAAAAGCACTAAGAGTCTAAATGACCTCATCATGCCAACCTTGAGGAGATCTTTCATACTGTGGCTAATATTTCATGTAATATGATACAATATGTGATGATAACATGTTAAAAGTGTCATGAATTCCAAACTTTGTGTAAGTAGCAGTGTAGAGTTAATATTTACAACTCTAATAAGAGCCACACAAGAGCAGTGTGGTACCTGTATAAGGAACAGTGAAATGGGTCCCTAAATTTAACTGATTAAAATTTAATAATTATATTTTCCTATAAAGTACCTTTTGGATGTTAAAAATAATAGAAAAACCTTAGAAGAATTGAGTAGAATATATAATCCACAGCCAAGAACCAGGAATTTACTCGATTGAAATGCTGGAATTGCTTGCACATGAATTAAAGATGCAAACTCTGTATTTAGTTTTGCAAAATTGATGTTTTGCAGTAATTGTGTTGTCATATAGTTTATTCATGTGATGTACACATTTAAAACGTGCAAATTCAAAGCACTTTTTCAGCATCGCCACAGGAATAAACGGATGTTCAGAAAGTGTCTTCCAAGGACTGATAAAGAGACACATGGAGTTTATTGGATTTTGCCGACATTTTAGCAGCTGCCAGATAGTCACTGTCCCTTGGGTCAGCAAGACTGTTCAAATCCTGCCAAGGTCAGCTTTAGGAAAGGAGAAGAAGGAGAAGATAGGCGCAGGATTGTGTCACTCTCACGCACTTGATTTTTTACCCAGCTGTGTCTTGATGTGACGGCATGAGTTGATTTGCAGCTCGGGTGAAGTCGGATGCCAAAGCATTGGCACCGAAAAGCCTAGGTGAATAGGTCTATTTGAGTTTAAAATTCAAGGGGAAAGGAATCCATCTGGAGAATGAATAATTTAGATGGCTCAAGTTGGTTCCTGTTGCTGTTGTTTGTGCTGTGCTTCGCCCCCTTCCTCCTCCCAGCAGCCCTCCTGAACACACACTGCTCCCAAGGCTTGTTCTGGATGCTCGGAGGTTAGATGCGCCGCTGTTTGTGAGGAACTGGAGTGTATTGAACAAGACTTCTTTCACACCTTCCCTACAAATGAACCAGTAATATAAGTAAGGCCTTGGTCTGTGTCCATTTGCTAGTTTTCCAGACACTTCTATCTATGGGAATCTGCATTCTGTCTATAAATAAAACCAGCAGAAAACATAGTATTGATACTTTCATGACTCTTATGAGTCATTGGTGGAATTTTGTACACTGAAATTCAGCAGTTACCTTGTGCCTATTAAATGATGGCAGGTATTGTTTTTGAAACGGAAACTATGTGAGAACTGGACAATCTTGCTTTTTATGTTTGTTCATTAAAGTGTTGTGGTTTGACTGGTTTAAACGGTCAGAAATCCACAGAGCCGAGATTTATTTGTGGTTGTTGATTGTCCTACATATCACTCTGTTACTATATTCTACCGAAAAGGCAACTGGTTCTCTCTTTGAACTGATGCTCCAGCGTTTTCACCATAGACAAGGAGTTAGTTAGTAAAAGAAGGGACTATCTTAATTAACTGTAATGGCCAATTTCTTTTATTTTCTGTATTTTATTCCTCTCTGAAGTCCATTAATAAAATTGTGTGGTTTTATGTATGAAAGTAGCCATAATTTATTTTTACTCATGAGCATTTTCCAACCTGTCTTTATTGCTTAGAATTAAACAGGCTGTTTTTGTTACTGTGCCTTTATGACTGATGGGTTTAAAAACCTCTTTTGATTGGCTGTCCTGTATTGTGTTTCAGTCAGAAAGCAGTCCAGGATGAAACACTCCTTATAACCTCAGTGTGAATGGGTGGGGCTAATCTGCTGAAGCTGAACGAATGGATGGATGTAAATGAGTTGCATCTATTTATGGACTTGATGGAGTGAATGATACATTTTGAAGCATTTATATATTTCATATTTTTTTCAGATAAGCAAAGGAAATAAGTCTGTCATGTAATAGATCACCCATAATAGAACCCAATGGCCATGTTCTTCCAACTCTGTTCTTTTACTAATTAAAGGGGAATCGAACAATAGGGATAGAGATTAAGTTGAAGAAGTGGAATATTTATTTAAGCTTTTTCTTTTTCTCTGTTTCTCCATCACACACATACACACACGCGCCTCTGAATACTTGTAGACTGTGTGTTTGTGAGAGCGTCTCTCTTTAAGAGGAGCTGAAGAGACGAGGAGGGGGGTTGATGTGACAGGCCTTTGGAATCCCAACCTCTCTCTCCTGGCGCCCGCACTAATCAACCCCTGTAATTTATGCAGAAAATATGATTTATATTTAATTTCACTACACTTGCATTGTTAATTTGAGATGTAATTAACGCGTCGCCACGGCAACTAATTTCCCGATGCCGTAAATTATCGCCGCCTTTTCATCAAAATTCAGTTACTTTGGCTCCTGTGTGCAATGTACTGATGCAATTAGGTTACCGGGGCAACCTGAAAGTGTTCATTTTCTTTTGTGTAATTGCAATGAGGCAGAAGTTTTTATAACACAGAGTCATGTACACTTTTTTGTTAACGAAGAAAGCGAATGCGTTTTAGCACCTCTGCAGAAGTGCTGTAGCACGGCTGTGGTACGACAAATATGCCCTGGCACTCCTCTGTGTGATCTCTCTTTCTGCCTTTCTCTCTCTTTTGCCTGCTTGCCCCAACACACAGTGCGCATACAAAGACATGAATTTCATTCACTGATTTTGCACAAGTAAAAATATAAGCTTGCGCTCCCTCTCTTTTATACATACCCATTGTGTGTATACTCTCTGGCCTATTTTGTCATTTTGTTCATGTTATTCTATTTGTCCAGTTTATAATTTTCCCTGGACAACAACAGCTGTCCTTTACATTGTGTCACCATAAATTGGGAAAGCAAGTTGCATTAATAAACCTTGATAAGGATGTCTTCATTTTTTACACTCTTCAACATAAAGGTGTCAAAAAGAGCTTTTTGGAGTGGTGCCACAGAACAGGGGTGGGAAACGCCAGTCATGGAGGCCCAGATTCCTGTGCAGTTTGCTGATTTTTCTGCTCAGACACACCTGATTGAAGAAATCAGTTAAATATCACCTTCAGCTGAACTCGTAGAGTTGAATTGTGTTTCTCAGCCATAAAAAATGATTTTAGTTCTCTAATGGAAAGGTTCAAACTTTTTCCTTCCAATTGTAGGAGAAATTCCATGGATAAATATGTTGGTGTTTAAATAACTGTGTAGTTACAATAAGTAGATGATTAGTATTTAGGGTAGGGATGGGAAATCATTTTGATCATTATCATGATAAACGTTGTCATGGCTTGCTTTTATGCTTCTCTGAGCATAAATATCTTTAGTATGCAAAGACAAAAACAAGTTTTGCTGTACATGGAGTATAGTTCTTCATGTTTAACAGGATTAAATGTAGTGCAGATTAGCTTAGCAAAGGTACACTTTAATTGAAACACTTTCAAGTGTTAAATAAAAATGGCTGAATCATGAAAGATCGAATAATGATAATTTGTTTTAAACTGATTATTTTTGTCTGTGCTCACTTTTTAAACATGAATTCTTGTTATATGTTTATGCATATATCCCACATCTAATTCAAGCGCTAGTAAACGATGAGCATGGTCCAATGAATATAGGACTACTGGCTTATATCGAAGATCATTGGCTCAAGAAAAACTCAGATGGGAATGATCTTTAATTTGGATATAATATACAATAACAAATACAATCAGGGACCGCCAGTTGAACATCAAGAATCAAATATAGACCCTTAGACTTGCTGAGTGTAGAATCATCTGAATATTTAAAGAAACTTCAGATAATGTGAAAGTTCTTTGCCCCAAACACATTTATACATATTTTCCCTGGAACCATACATACAAATCCAAACCATTTAACATACAAAGCATCAAGATTTTCTTATGACAGCTACAAAAACATATCTACCTCATCTCTCTATTTCCTCAATCTCTTATTGTTTGTTCTGCATCCTTTGCCGTCCTCTTAATGAAGAGGATCTAATTTGCTCTCCATGCAGAAGCCACTGGTGGGTGGGTGTGTGTGTCTGTGTTTACCCTAATCCTGTCTGTTGGTTGGCACTAAAAGGGCATGAGTTTTCTGCCCTCCTTGCTGGTCTCTAGTGCCCACTCATCTCACTGTAGCCCCCCTGACCCCCTGGCCCCCCACCCCCCAATCATTGGCCTTCAGTAGAAATAGCAGGTCATTGGCTCCTAAGCTCTGGTTAACTGAAAAGGTAATTAAATTTGTAAGCAGGCTTTTTGAATCTTTTGAGCCGGCCCAATAATACGGGCAGGGATTACAGCAGCTTCCTGAGGCACAGCTGTAGTTTGACTCCTCAGCAGCCGAGGCTATGGCCTCCTGACCAGGCCAAATCTGCAGCTCCAAACCCATAATTGGCTTTCATTTCCCCCCTCATGGTTCTGGTTCTTTGCTCCAATACTGATACAAAGACACTTGTCATATATCTGTATGTATGTGTGTGTATATTTATATGCTACATCCACATATCTGCATCACCTTATTGAAGAACTGAATGTAAACTCCAAACATGCCTTTGATGATCAACTACATATATGGAAAACGAGTGAAATTTGGGATTTTTCACCAATTTCTTTAACATTTCCAGGAAAAAACCCCTAAATCACTCATCAAACGACAGTTAAGTTTCTATTTGTCTATAAAGCTTTGTTAGGTTTTAATATAGCCAAACCTAAAAACGATACTGGTTTACTTTACAGATGGTATATCTTGCCAAACAGGAGAGCGGAGCATTAGTCTGTGAGCTGTAAACGAAAGCCTCTTTTGCATTTTCTTCTGAAATTATACTCAAATATTACATTTAAATTGATATTAGGATATTTATACAATCCTACTTTCCCCATAACACATTTGTCTTCACGTTTATGGCTGTGTTTCATCATTTAAAAAGATTTTTGTTCTGCTCGGAACATCCCACAGCGTCTCACTCGCGCAGCTGTCGGCAGTAACCTCGACATGTTCTCGGTACTTTGATATCTCAGTTGCGTTTGATTCTCTGTGATTTTACCAGGGGATTGACTTGCTGTATCCATTTCTCAAAGAGAGGGGGATTCGGGGGGGAAGGTGTCTTATCCTGCTCCGCTGTCCCTGCTGACAGAAAACAACAGATTACCATCATTTACAGAGACAGCGTAATGCATGGGGGGAGAGCTGCTGGCCTCTTTGGACGGGCTCCTCGGGGACCTGCTGAAAAAAGAAACGCACCCTCTTTAAAAGCATGCCCCTCACCACACTGGTGACACATTAGATTTCCACTACGACTACTTTGGTGATATTATGTTTTCCACAGAAGCTGCGCTGCGAGTGACTAGCAGCAGCTTTAGATGAAGTGGCTGGAGCGTAATTACTACTGCTACTTTTCACCCTTTGATCAAATGTTGTTGTTTTTTGTGTCTGACGTTTTCTCCATGTGTGTCAGACAATGCGAGGAGCTTCTCCCTGTTTATCCATAATGCATCCTGATCACAGAGTAGAGGCAGTAGCCTCTTGGGCTAGCCCGTGTACCTAATTACATATGTTTTATTGTAAGCTGCTTCTAGCACCATATTGACTTGGCCAGTTCTGGTGCTGAAACATTTTCATGCTCATTGCTACAGTGCTAAGGAGATGACTGGACTCCAACATCTTGGAGATGGATGTTATAGAAGGCTTTCCAACTACATTCATGGCAAACTTTGATCACATTTTGATGGGAGCGTTTCGGAAAAGTTAAAAGTTCCACATGAATCTGTGGTAAAGGGCTAATGACATGGTGCTCACAAATGATTTTAAACATCCCAGTATTCACATTACAGTAAAGAACAAGCTTGGTCATGGATTTCTGAACACTGTTTAAAAGTAATTATGTGATAGTTATAAATATCCATCTATATATTTTTTTGTTAATTTTTTTCCCCTATATTCATGCTTGAAGGAACCCATAAAAATGGTTTATTAAAGCAGATATGCTCTCAGAGGGCCCAAATAATAAAAAAATCCACACTTAAAAAAGAGTCTTTGATATAGTATGTAAACAATGGTGAACTGGCTAAATGTACAACTCACTTCCATTAATGTGGACCATGTATAGAAATTAAACTGCATAAACTGCACCCTGTTTGAATGAATTGATTTTTATGTGATGAAATAGTGACATGAATCTGTTCAGCTTATAGCAATTTAGCCCCGCCCCCATGCTGAAGTTACAAGGGTTGTTTCAGTCCGTACTGCTTTTCGTATTAAACACAAGGCAGACAATCCTAAGTGGTCATTTACATCTATCGGTCATAATCGCAATGTAACACATCAGCCTGTTAATAAGGAATAAAGAAAAGTTTGAAAGCGGTGAAGTGAAAAAAGTGGAAAATAGCCATTAAAAGCAAACCTACCCTTATAGAAACTTTTGAAGAATGACTCTTTGAAGAACCATTATCATAAATGAGATGTTTGGAGAACCTTTCTTAAGTAAAAAAAAAAAATCTAAACCAATTAAAGGGCCTTTTTATCAGTACTGAAATGTTAATGCCATTGGAGAACCATTAGGAACCTCTGTTTTTAGTGTAAGAAGAGAATTATGGATATTAATATGATCAATCATTTTTATGCACAAAAACATGCACAAAAAGTTCATGAAGCATGTTTACTTAGTGAAGTCTAAAGCAGTATTTGCTTTTGTCACATTTATTCCCATTTTACCAGAGCGAGGGCCTCTGGAAGACGAGTTACCAAGGAACACAAAATTTTAATTAGTGTATTTTAATCATTCAGGCTTTTCAAGCTAATCCACAGACCCCTGAGAATTCCCAAGATGCAGCTCTGTGCTGCTTTACCATTTATTGTTGAGTCTATTATAATTACTGTTAGCAGGTGGGGGCTGGGAGACGTTTATTATGTTTTTCCATCTTTATTATAATTACTAGAAAAAAAATTAAAGGATGCTGTTTCATTAAGTTGGGAGATGATGCCATTTTAGCCTTCTGTCCTTGCTTCCATCTCATTGTCCTTTTTGTATTTTAATACCTTTATATTTGCTTTAATTTCTTGCATTTGTATATTTTGCAGATCTGTATATAAAAGACAAAGAACAAAGGGGGCGGGTCTATTCTAAGGGAAAGGAAAATGCACAAGAAAGAAGGAAAGATGGTTTTAATGAAGTGCCTTTTTCGAGGCTGCCTTTCAAAATCCATCAGCAGTAGCTCTGAAAACTGTGTATGTGTGTGTGTGTGTGTGTGTGTGTGTGTGTGTGTGTACACATCTAAAATCCAAATGTTTCAGATGGAATAATTGGAGCTGGATCAGAACCCATGAACAGACAGTAGAATGTGTTTTCTTCATTTTCCCTCTCTGCAGTAAATGAAGATAAGAAGCTGTGAGTAAGTCTTTAAGCCTCTAGCTTTGGGTGTTCTACAGGGATTTTTTGAATCTCCTCAAATTGTCTTATTTAATACAAGTGTCTGTTTGTGTTTGTAATCATTTGCAGCACTGTTTGCTGCTTCTTCATATGCAGGCAGCTGGGCCTAGAAGTACATTTCCCAGGGAGCACTTTTCTTTTCCTCTTTTTTTACAGAGTCCACCCTAATAAGTGGTGTCCTCATCGGGCGTGTTTCATAGGGAATGATTTGATGTGAGTAAACAGCTCCAAGCTCCTGAAGTGTCTGTCTTTACTGTTTTATGTCCTCTATCTCCACTGTCCTCTTCATTATGGCTCCCTGAGAATGTAAATACCCTTCAGTCCAAAATCAACACAGTGCATATCAACTTCTTCTATAATTCCATTTTCTTTTGAATTATTATGCCCTGATATTATGTATTGGATATTGTGCTGGTTTAATAGTTATTTGTGAAAGTAAACTGCTTGAAAGTTGTTTTAGCAAGTGTTTGTTTACTTTTTTTAACACATGCCCCAGTCTAACATAATGTCTTGGCACATCCCTGATGTATTATGGCATCGTGAGCTATTTTCATTTTCACTTAGCCGAAGCTCTGCTTGCTCATGCTGCCCCATTTCTAGAATTCTTGCATGTCCAATGTGTATTTAGCACCAAATCATGGGACTATTCCTGGGCCCCTCTGCATTGCACTGTAGCCTGGGTTGTTTTTCGTGTTTTCATGGAAAATTCCACATGTCCTTATGAGCTGCATTTCATGAGAAAGCAGAAACGCGTTTAGAGACAGATCCTGGGAAAAAAATTAATTAATGGAACGTTGCAGCGAGCAAAAGGCCAGCACAGGCAATTATAATGTCTTTGTGAAGTGTCAGGATTTTGGAATTATAGAATCAGCCAGGATTGCCAGTGGTAATTATATTCGAAGGAGGAAATCTCCTCATACCTTTGCTCATATTTAACAATTTTCAACTCAATTTCTCCTGCTGGGCTCTTTTTGGGCCCCTGAGGCCAGTAATGGTTTTGTAAGAGTTTGGTATGTCTCAGGCGATTCAGATCATGTTTAATTTCATCTGCAATATCTTTAAATGGCAGTGTTTGAACCTTAAAAACAGCGCTTCTCTAAAAAAACCTGGGTCTCAACAGCTCTATCAAAAAGGCAGTAAGCACTAGATCATATTAAAGCAGCCAATAGGGAGTACTACAGCACAACAGAGTTTCCACATTTTACACAATTGTGGAGGGTATTTTCTATTAAAAAATCCACCTGTCCCTTGTCTCCCATGATGCCCAGTGCTATAATCCACACATGGCTTAAGCTAGGCCTTTGTTGGGCCATGTTGCTATGAAGATTGTCTGCTTTACCCTGTGTGCTGTGATGTGGATTTAACTCTTGTTTTCACAGATTAGGACCAAAGAGTTGGCTTTGGAGACTGCAGTCAGTGTTCTGTCTTTGTTGAGACACTTAAGGGTTAGCTGCAACATTTGTTATGTCTGAGATGAGCTAGTATTACTCATTACTGCAAAACCAACAGCAGCTATTTAGTCTGCACATTGTCTGATGGACAATTGTTATTCGTATATAAAACAAAGTCAATAATCATTCTGGTTAAAGGCTGAATTAAATTTGGACATGTCACTGTCTTATTGTGGTTCTGAACTTAATTGAGGCTTATTGTGGGTACGAATTTGTGGCAATTTCTTTGGCCGCTGTAAAATAACCTATTGATTTTTTTTTTCTTAAATTTTGAGATTTGTCGAGATTAGATTGTTGGCAATCAAGGAGGATCAACAATGCACGCTGAGTCTTTTTTTAATGGCATAGTTAAAGCAGGACATTTTTGTCTTGACCTCAAAGTGTGTGCTATTGATTAATTGATTGGCCTCGTCTGAAAAAGGCCTAGAGGTGCCTGAAGAAATCTTGAATAAGACTCAGATCTCACGCTGGTGAAACTGAGATTTTACTGTAGCAGAGGAGAACAGGTAGGTCACAAAAGACAGTACTTACTGTGACAATGAAATGGCACCTTTATTTGCATCTAGCCTGGATTTTGTACCGTTCTCTGCAGTACATGTAAACATTTATGCAGGTTACCCTTGGACACATACAATTTCTTGATATTGTGTAAGAATAAGTATTAATCTTCTACACTGGGTGCATTTTAATGTACAATTACTTTTATTTGCTGAACTTAACACTGAGGAAAAACATAAAACATAAACTGTGGCCTGTGAAACATTTATGGCATATTTTAAACTCAAAATAAGTATTTTAATACAAAAATTCACTAAAATTAGCCTAAAAAGCCATATTTAAGTTAATTTCCTATAGAGGATGTATACTTATTTTCATTTAGCTAATGTGTAATTTGACTGGGGTTGTTCAATATGTGTAACGCACAATCACTTTTTTGTTTTTAAATATTTTACACCAAAAACACTAGTTGCCTTTTAGTAGCATTTCATTACATTTGACCAAAAGAAATGGCCCATAATTACATCAAATTAAATAATACATTTACATTTATTCATTATAATCTTAGATAAACTCACAGTTTCAAAATGAAAAACCCTTTAGCTTGTCTTTAAAAGAGTTCTCATTTTTGGAGACTCGTTTGGTTTTGTTACAAGAGCAACATATCAATGAATACACGAGTGCCAACTCACATACAGAATGGAGCGATTTGTGGTGTTGATGTTTTTGCACACACTCTTCGGGGAAGTGAAGACAAACATGCAATTAGTGTGTGTGCGGGCTGAGGAGGGGCTAGGGGAAGATGGCGGCGTGGAGAGTAGCGTATCACACACAGGAACTAAAGTCTCACGTGAAGCTCAGGCAAGTCACCTGACAGACATATTCCACTTCAAAGATTCAGCCCCCTGTGTGGATTATAGGCTGTGGATATCCCCTGAGCTGAGGGTGTGCAGGAGTGTTTTTGATGACTTACTGCTTGCACCATTCTTGTACAGAAAGGGATTTTTCCACAGTATGGGGAAAAAAACTTGGCAAGTGAAAGCACTTTAAATTTAGTTGATTTATCTCATTCTGAGACTTGTATCAATGTTATACAATGCAACACATTCTGGGTGGGGCTAAGCTGCTGTAAGCTGAATTGGCAGATATATTTTGATTTGTCTTTCACATTGCAAATACAGTTCATTAATTGTGCCTGCATTCGATGAAATAGACTGAGAAGTGACTGTAGAAGTATATTTCTAAACACTCTTAAAGTTACAAAACTGCTTCGATCTACAACACTTCTTTGATGAAAAAGGCTCTTAAATTGTGTATCTACTGAAATGAACTTGTTCTGCTGATTACTTTGCTTGTTTCAAGAAATAATGCTTGTAGAAAGGATCATTGCATTTTCAGGTAAAATATTTCTTTTTAGCAATCTCTTGTTGTTGGTTTGTGGCTCTGCAGCTTCCTGAACTCGCGGAGCTCCTTAACAGAGCTGACCTGCCACGTCTGTCATAATGCGTAATAAGCTGAAAATCCCTTTTGAATGTCATGTGCGTACATCAGCATCGGCTCCAGTTCGGTTACGCTCTGAACTCCATTTCAAAGGTTAATGTCGAAATCTGGAGCAAATTACCTTAAAATTACTTACAATGCTATTAAAACCCCAAATACGCCCGTGTTGTGGCAGTAAATTAATTTCAACAGGGAGGTATTGAGGACTCCTTAAAAAAGGCAAGGCCAAAAAAGGAGCAAAAGCCTGTGAGGAGAAGGGCGGTGTAATGCTTCTGGGAGAGCAAATGCGTGTTTTAAATGAAGAGAAAAAGAAATTGGGCTTAACCGAAACCATATGGTATTGCACTGGAGAAGCGGTCTGCTTAAGAGGATCATGGCAGAGTAATAAAGGCAGACAGGAAAAGGGCACGTGTGGCGCTTTGGGTGCATGATGGGCATTTTTTTCCTTTAGAGCAGGTCCTTTAAAGGGCCAGTAGTGCAAGAGTGAATCCTATTAATCAGAGTGCTCGATGCTTAAGTGGAATCTGGACACCCCCTGACACACACGCCCACACTCACGCATACACACATACACACACGGTCATGGGAGTCTTAAGCCAGTGCTCTCAGAATGCTATATTTCCTATTAGTACTTTGTGTCTGTAATTATTACCATTAAACCAGGCGCCCTTGTTGTACCCTATGTAATTTTGTAATTATAATTAGGATTTCTTGATCTTGTCTCGTCCCTTGTTCTTCTCGATATGACTGCGGAATTGAAATGTGTGTCTAAGTTTAATCATAACAGCCCTCTGGATAAAGAGGCATACTGCACCAATTACTCTCTCTTCTCCCAACAGATATGTTTTATGAGGCTTCGTCATGACATTGTCAACTTCTCTTACTGAATATGGAATTTTAAAAAGATATTTCACTTAATTTTCATGGCGGCAGCTTAATTAGATGGGAAAGAAGTTTGGCTTTCTTTTCTGCCCATATATTCAACATTTTATCTGTGTGTGGTTCTTTGAACTGGTTTGTTTGGGACATGTGTAGACATTTTATGTATTCTAGGTTGAGTGTAGTATATTTACTATATGCAGCTGTAGTTAATATGAAATCATTTTATATTTTAAAGCTTTGTTGTTTGAAATAGTAAGGGCCAAAAATATGTTTTAGAACAGAGGGTTCCCAACCACTGGGCTGCAGACCAGTATCGTGCCACAGATCATTTGATACTAGATTACTGTAAGTACACAACTATAAACAGTTGTTGCTATTATTATTATTTTTTTATTAGTATTGTTAATTTAAAATCCAATTAATTGTATTACAAATGTATTGCATTTCATAGTGGCCTACAGCATATCTAGATATGGCCTTGTGTATTTACCTGGGTTGTGTTTGGCTGATTGCTAACAGAAAAGCACAGAAAAAAAAACAAGAAACAAAAAAGCATTTTAATGTAATAAAAGGTTTATGTTCCTCTGCAGTAGAAGAACAACTTGTGATTGTTCTTTCAGTCGATACTTCAGTTCTCCAAAGAGCTGTTTTTGGAAATAAGGAATGTAAGTGAATGAACTTCCAAATTTAGCAGCCTTTAGTCTGACTCTGGGTCCTCAGTCACTCATCCAGGGGGAAGAACTGATAATCTCTCCTTTAACATTTAAAATTTCTAGAAGTTAATAAGAAAGCTCCTGGATGTGCAGGGATATAGCAAGAATAAACATGACTTGGCCACTGACCCTCCTTTGTCACATTAGCCCTGTTCTTGCAGAACTGACAACCCGCTGCTAGATTTCTGTATCTCGGGTCCATTTTTGCTGTAGCCTTTCAGTGTCACAGGGCTGGTTAAAGGCTGATTGTCTTTGCGTAAATTGGCTGCAGTGGTTGCACTGATTAGATGAACTTCACTGAGATCAGCTGGTTAAGTAACCGTGTCTGTCCCCACATCACAGAGAAGCCGCTATGAAAGGCTATTTTTAGCACCTAACTTGTCTCAGTGTAAGAAAAGAAAGAAAATTTGTTTTTGTCTTTTTGTCTTTGTTTTTTCATTTAAAATTTTTGATTAATTTGACATAATTAATGATGTCATGGATAAACATGACAATAAAAAAGTACATGTTCCCATTACAGGTTTCTTATCCAGAGCCATATATAGGTATAATTTCATTAATATAGTCTAGTGCGGTTTAGTACAGATGACTCTTTAGTCATCTGTATGTGGGATGGGAGTATAATCCACTATGCAGTCCATTTTAGTTGAACAGAATAGAAATAGCCATTAAATCAGCTACGTCTGTGTTGAACTGAGCTCAAGCTAAAATAAGAGGCTGAAATAACACATGCACTGATGTTGGAATGGAGATTTTAAAATTTAGATTTATTGATTTAGCTCAATTTTATTAAAGCATTGGCTGTGTCATTTGGAGATTGTGAGTTTAATGCCTTGTGATACCACTGCCATTGGAAGACCAAGAGAGTACAGTTAGATTTACTCTAACTAAGGGAATAGCATGGCCCTCCCTTTCTCACTTCATTTACTGTAAGTGCAATGCTAGTTTACATTTACATTTATTCATTTGGCTGACGCTTTTGTCCAAAGCAACTTCCAGGTACAGGAACAATCATAAAATCAGACATAGTTAGAATAGGCATCGGTTAGCTTATGTAATAGAATAAGTGATTAGCGTTCTCCTCCAAACGCATTGAAATGTCTAGTTACGTTGTATTTTTGGCAGTTTGAAAACATTTTTGCCTTCACTTCAGAGGTTCGCTATTCAAGCTCAACACATTTGGTGTTGGGTGGCGTCTGGTTCATTATTATTAATGGAATAACCTCAATTCCATTTTCTAAACATTACTCACTTCCTGCATTCTGCTTCATATTGGTCTTACATTTAGATGTCAAATACAGAATAAATACAGCTCATAAGAAGTTAGCTTATTTCCCTTCTTTGCTTTAGTGTATTCAGTGATATGATTGCGGAGGCCTCAGTGTCACCTCCTTTTTAGCACTAGTTTCCTCTACATTAAATGTAAGCTGCTATAGGACCCAGAGGGCCTCTGCACTCTCTTTTCCGATGATGTTGTCAGACATGTGGTCCCCCCCCGCCCCCCCCTCCGGAGAGGAGGAGTAATCAGCCTTTTCATCTCCAGAGGAGGAGAGCCAGGTTCAGGCTGACTCTGTCACTTTCACTGGCCCTGCTCAGCTTCACACATCTGGACCCGCACTCCCTGGCCACCCCCCCCAAAACCCCCAGCACCTCAGCTACTGCCAGAGTATATGAGTATATGGTGGCGTGGAAATCGGTTCTGAGACGAGCCTCTGTGTTTGTTTTCTGGGCTGTTCTTTTATGACATGTGGAGCAAATTAAAGGGCGAGTTTGACTGATTTACACTACGTTAAGTCATTTGTATGTTTTCCTAAATAAGTGCTGAAGCGTGCGCTATCAAGCTCGGCATGTTGGGCCCCGAACGTGGCTCTGCACTAAACAAATCTGTTTCTTATGGCGGTTGAAGGGGTAAGTTTACAGAGGCAAAGCTATTTGCATACACAGCAATTGGTGTTTCGCTCTGATCCAAGAATAGAATATTTAGCCAAAAAATGCCCCATTCCCCCAAACAACGTTTAAAGTTACCTTTTACTGATCTGAATGTTCAGCGTTTCTGTCTCTACCTAATTAGAGATGCATCTAATCACATGTTAGAAATCTGACGTCTTCATTATTTCCTTTTTTAGAAAAAAAGAGGCTTTTCCACACGACTGTAGTCTCTTGATTAATGCACCTCCCAATGCCAGTTTAGCCGAAGATCAAAAACCAGACTTCTTTCATTAAAGAGCAAATTGCTTTCCTGCTTTTAAATAACTTTTTTTTTCTTTTTCAAAAGGTAGATGCACAATCCCTTCCTTTGTGTAGGTGTTGGAAGTATTGTTCTGTTCTGTGCACCTCCCTAAAATAGCAGACATACTAGGCTTGTAAGAAAATTAGTGAATTTAATTTCCTTGAGTAATGAAAATGTCATGCACCATTTAATAAAACTGCATGAAAAAAGCCCACATTCCTCACCGTGCAGATAGCTGTGCCCTGTGGATTTGAAAGTTAGGCCGTTTGCTCTGTTTGATGTTTTCACTCAGTTTTGTTTCTTTTTTCTTGATGTGATTTCAAATTAATCTGAACAGCTTCTTTGTAAATACGAAAATGAAAAAGTTGTTTGGTGTCTCCCACAACTCACCGCACAGCAATTTGAGTCCACAGATAACTCTCTCCTTTAAACCGTGAATTATTTTACGTTTATGAGTTTGTCTCATCTTCAAGGTCAAAAATGTAATTTTTGCTCTTTCAAAGGGTTATAACCTTAAAAGGGAGCCTCCATCCCGGGTGATTAATGAGAGAGTCCTGCATTTGATGTTTCAACGTTGACATTTTAAACTTTAAATATTTTATATGCACACCTAGGAGGGCAAAAAAAATGAAGATACGCATTCATGTGGAATAAACGGTATTGCAGAGAAGAAAGGCCGGGCTGGGTATCATTTTAATAGAACAGTTAGAGTGCAATGGTTTTTCTTGGTGATTTTTATTTGAGGTTTTTATGTGTACGCAAGCTGATTTAAAGGCACACTAAATCATTGGGGATGGGGAGTAGTGGATTATGCATTTAATCAAGTAGCAGGCCTTGGAAAAGTGGCTGGCCGAGTCACTGGGGCATCAGCTTGGGGCCCTATAACACTCCGCCTGTCCTTTGGGTTTGCCTGAAAAGACTAAAGCCATTTTCACCTGAGGTGGAATAAAGTCGATTGCTGACTTAAGGCTTGGCTAAAATAATATACATTTCACTGTGCTGCGTTTGTGTCCGATTTAGATGCTTTATTTCAGCTTTTTTCTTTTTCTTTTTTTTTCTTTTTTTTTTTTTGAGTATGCACAATTCCATTAGCAGACAAAGAACGGAACCGGGCTGATCTCCTTGTTAATAAAATCTCTGTAAGGGCCACATTTGTTTTGAAGAAGCTCTTAGCTGGACTGGGAGGATGCACAATGCCTATTGCTATCATCGCATCTAAAGCAATTTTATGCGTGTGGTAATAAAGCTCGGGAAATGGAAAACTGGCACCCAGCTTAAGAATGCTGCAGTTAGCCATAAAAGCTCTATAGCGATGTGGCATTCACAGTCGGGGTGGGGGGTAGAGAGGTGGGGGAGTTGGGGGGGGGCTGACTGTAAGCCAGTCACTCAGCACAGACCCTCACCTATCACATCTTCAGCAGCTCTAATAGAGACGGATGTGCTGGGCCAAGTTAGAGCGGATGACAGCCACAGGCAGCGTGTGGGAGCTTGCTATTCACTGCAGTCAGAATAAAGCAGGTTGGCACATGCACAGGTGGAGCGGTGGCATGTCCTGTCCCAAATGCTTCACCTTACAAACTCTATTTGATTTCCCCTGCTCAGAGTGGCCTGCAGAAAGGCAGGCTGGACTTATCTGCAGATGGGAGGTGAGTGGCCCACCGTGGCACCATAGACCCGTTAGATGTCCGACGAGACGGTGACACTTTCCTGTTCATAAAACGCTCCCATTATTGCTGCTCCATTGAAAATTAATATGTGCTTAATGCTTGATGACTTGCATTTTCTTGCAGGACAACAAAGCTTTTAGCTCACTGGTTAATTTATACATGACAGTGTTCCGCCTGACACAGCTGTAAAAATGCATGAGGTCTTTATTGGAGCGAGTGTCCACAAGTTTGAGCAGGTAGTGATTGGAATGGCCATAGACTGATGATAAATTGTGTTGAAGTGCTGGGAAAGGAACACAAAGCCCTTACATATGTAATTTAAACAATGTTTTTTTTATCTTTTGTGGTTAGAACTGTGAAACATTATTAAAGGCAGTTGTTTTTAAG
This sequence comes from Lepidarchus adonis, assembly GCA_037576955.1. NCBI lineage: Eukaryota > Metazoa > Chordata > Actinopteri > Characiformes > Lepidarchidae > Lepidarchus > Lepidarchus adonis. Next base: position 24,636,181 of record JBBIGC010000131.1, read on the forward strand.
GTTACACTTGTAAAAATAAAGGTGTCAGGTTGGTTTTTGTATGAAGCCATAGAAGAATCACATAAAGAAGCTTCTAGTGAACCAAATTTTATAAATGAGATGTGTGAAATCTTATTTGAGTTTTTTTTTTAAAGAGTATACACACTCAGATCTCATTTACAAATCTGGTTCCTTAGGGAACTAAAGTGGTTCTTTTATGGTCACATTTAAAGAACCCTTTGTGGCACCTTGCACAGTAGGGCTGCACAATATATTTTTGTTAGTCATTATAGTAATTATTGTTTTTCCTGTATGCTGTGAGCATCTTGCCCAGTCGTTCCAAATAAGCATTGTTTGAACCAAGTATTAGTGTAATTAAACATATGTTGATATACACTACCAGTCAAAAGTTTGGACACACTTTCCCATTCAAATATATGTGAATAACTGGACATTCAACACACATTATTATTGTGGACAGTTTGAAATACAGTGATTACAGTCTAACAAGTTATACTTTCCACCGGAAAAGCACAGAGTATCTCAAACCTCCATTACACTGTCATACTGTCACATTCTTTATTTGATATTTACAACTGTTTTGGTGTGTCATTGCTCTGACCATCCTCACCAACCAGCACTGCTATCTAGAGTATTAAAGGTCTACCAGCCAGCCCAGTAGAATAACGAGATGATGCACATTGAGACTGTAAGTAGAAACCAGAATTCCATATATGAATGAAGACTGGAGTGCTATTATACAAAGAACACAAGTCTCCCAAATTCCACTTTATAATGCAGTATAACTATTTAAACATTAAACCTCTGAACATGTTATGTATGCTATATTACATATGTAATGTAATTATTCTTTAAACAATATCATGATAACTGCATGTACTGTGATTAAAGGGTAAGGAATTGTGATTATCATTCATATTTTAGATCATAATATCTTTAATATTATGATATTAAAGCTTTCTGCTCACATTAAATCCAAAAAGAGTTCATTATTATGGTCAAAATACCATAAGTCAGCCTTTAAAATGGTCACATTTGGTTTGTTTAACATAGTAATGAATACTGCCATTTAAATAGATAGCAATATCATTGCAGTGTTTGTTTTTTTTCCATATTACTGAAGCAATATTGTTTGCTTTCATTAGCAGATACTTTCAGCCAAAAGAAATGATGTGTTACAGAGGTTTACGACTTCTCCTGGAATTACTGTACCCCTTGAGTAATGTGGGGTTAAATGCCTTGTTCAGCTGACTGTGATACAAGCAACCCTCAGGTTACGAATCTCTTAAAACACTGCTGAGATTTGAACCAGCAATCCTGCCGTTATCAGCTAAATCCTTCTAATTACTAAGCCACTGCCACCTATTTGTTGCTGTTCGACAGAGCACTTATGGATATGGATAATCTTGGACCAAAACAAATTAATTTGTTGGTTGTTTGTGAGCACTGAAAACGTGAAGTAATGTATACAGCACTCTATCCAAAATGGTGGAGGTAAATATTATCCATTTAATAGGATTGAAAAACAAACATTGTATATCGGGGTTGGGTTTGTCTTCTCCTCCTATTTGCTCCTGGGGGGGATTAGAACTGTCAGTCAAGCTGAGTGACAGCGCTCAAATCACATGTTTGCAGCAAAGTGGCTGATTTTTGTCGGGCCTTGTCAGAAAGACAGAGCGGTGTTATCAGGAGCACCTTGTTTGGAGACGCGCAAAACCACTAAACCCGCAATTCATGGGAGATCTGTTTACAATCTGCAGCAGCCGCGGACTGCTAAGCAGGCTGCAGCGGAGCATTGTTGGGCTGCACAGAGCGATTACCACCACACAGACTGCTGGAGCTACACACTCTACATACAGTACTTAACCAACTCATACACTGAACAACAACCTGTCACTCTTTTAAAGAATGGTTTGGCCACAAACAATTTTACTCAGTTCTCTTCTTACCCAATGTTGTCAATTACCCAAGACTTTGGTGTCCAGTTTGGTTTGGTTTTGTATTTAAGGCAGTACATAAAAAACTAGCACTAAGCTACATACCTAATAATCAGACACTTGCCTCTGATTGGTTATTATCTCAAATAAGCTTGTTTATATGATTTCTAGCACTAGCTATGAAATGATTAAAATGTCAAGATGGCTGCTACTACTGTTAGCGATGACTGGGGGGCTTTGTTTTTTTTTGGGGGATATATATATATATATATATATATATATATATATAAATGTATGAAGGTAACTTCACA
>JBBIGC010000131.1:24666525-24691525 GCA_037576955.1 Lepidarchus adonis
TGTGTGTGTGTGTGTGTGTGTGTGTGGGTGTGTGTGTGTGTGTGTGTGTGTGTGTGTGTGTGTGTGTGTGTGTGTGTATATATATATATATCAGCAGTGGTTGTGGCATGGATGTTTGTTTATGGAGGAATCAGAAGAAAGTGGTCACAGTTGACTTGGCTTTACTGCCTGGTGTAATACGAGTGTTGCGCTGGCCTCGGCTAATACGCACCGGCCAAGGTCATATCAGCTAATAAAATCCTCCCCTCAATCAGATTTTAGGATTACTGATTCTAAGTAAATTATCATTGGCAAGCTGCGCTGAAATATTTACAAAACTGGTTAAGCAGACGCTGCACCTGCTCTCAGGGTCTCTGTGGGGAGATGGGGGAGCTGTCACCTGTCAGTCCTTACTGATGGTGACATCACACAGTCGTGCTCCAAGAGCACGCAAGGGGTCACTGCAGAGATTGACGAAGAGCTCCTGCTTTGATTCACTCCATCTCAGTTTTTTTAGCCAAATGGCGACAGCCATGCTTTCTGATGGCCTTGTGACTTTATACTGTACATGGACTGTGGGGTTAATGGTTTTATGTGGTAGCCAGAGAGTAGGTCCTGACCTTTTACGCTGCCTTTAACTTTTTCTGAGATTTGCTTTTCTCCTAAGTGGTCAAAATACCTTCCAACAGTTCAGCTCAAGGATCCATGCTATGGAAATGTCTAGGAAAAATGGTTAATGTCATTTATAAATATTGTTCACTATAAAGTTTCGAAATGTGCAATGACTCCTCAGTCTATGTGAATGTATTGTATATAGAAACTAAGTGACAAAAACAGGCGGTTTTGAAGAAATTGGCTTTGTGGTGTCACAAAAACCAACGCATTTGCATATAACCTTCTATTCAGTCAACGGAAGAATATCTCTGCCTCTCACGTTATATTTAGTGTTTCAACCTTGGTGTCTTTTTGAATGATGCCAGGGCACCCAATCAGAGCCAAGGTCATTTACATATCATCTTTTAAGGCAAAGCTTGAACTTTTAGATCCTGGTGGGGGTTGACATAAAGGGCGCATGCTGTTCTCTTCAAATATTTAGTAAAAAATGTTGATGAGCAGTGAAATGTATAAAGTCTTTTGTCGTTTTTCTGTTTTATAGATGAAGTAAGCCTGTGAATGGAGTGACCTGCCCTGTCAGAGAGAGAAGGAGGTAGGACAAACAAGACCTTTGAGTAATCTTCACCTCTCCTATCCTCCCCTACAGGAAAATCAAGTGTCCTCATTCATTGCACTGGGATCAATGTGGCCCTGGCTGTAAAAATTGACAAATTACTTATTAGTTTCACAACATCTTTTTTTTTTTTAACTTCTGACTGATTAACTTACAGGGAGGTGCTGGAATGCATCACATTCTTTTCCACTTGGGCACAGAGCAGCACATTATGTTCTATTGCTTTTGTATTTTACTGAGAAAAAACACTAAACATTGAAACAGAAGTCATGCATGCCCTAGCTACTAACTACTTTTAGCTGAAAACCCAGAGACTATACGGACTACTATGAGAAGGTGATGGTAGGTCAATAGTCATGTTCACTTGCCTGCGAATGTCAATAGCAATAGCAGCTTATAACTGTTTATGATGATAAAACTGCATCATGTGTCATATTTATGTGTTTTGGTCCCATCACACGCTGGCGGTCCGTCCATGCCGAATTACAGATCTACTGTTCACACATTGCTTTAATCATATCACACCTCAGAGCTTCATTCTCATTGTATATAATCATAACTTTTGCTCGTGCAGTTCTTTACACTGAAAATCAAGAAAATCAAGTACTTTATAGTGAATTGGTAAGAGCTCCCTCCGTTAAAAAATGTTGCTCCATTGGTCACTAAGAAATCTGCAAAATAGCAGCAATTTCTTTACACTGCTCTTCTTAATCATTTGAATAAACAATCTCAATGTTGTTACATTTATAAAGAAAAGGTGAAGATTGTGCTTTAACAATGCTTAGAGTGCTTGTGACACAAACTGCCTTAGAGAGAGAAAACATATCTGTAGAAATGAAGTTACTAGTATTGTCTCTAAATTTGTTTCTCTCAGGAACAACAGGTCATTGTAAAAAAGGGAGTACTGTGCTTCTTTTATGCAGTAATAACATACAGAAAGCTCCAGTTCCACATGCTGATGCATTTTACTCTGGTGAATGTGGGAAAACGGGCATCTCACCTACTCTGGAGGCAGATTTTAATGAGTTAAACCTGTGAAACCAATCTTTGAATGTATAACCAGCCAGACGTTAGGGTTCAATTCTGGGCTTATTTTTCCACTGTTTTGCACGTTTTTGTGAACTAGTATAAATGATGATAACTGATGCTATATTAATGAAAGTGCCTGAGGTGTGTCCCACATACAGCCCAGAGTTTACAGGCTCCAACAGCAATACAGGTAAAGATCATTGGTTGTCCAGTGAGATCAAAGCCGCTGATATTCTCAGTTTCACTTCCAAGCTGAAAGGAAGCAGATGACAGTTGTGCTGAGGTAGATGCTGTTGTCATTGGGGAATGAGGCGGTGGCTTTGCCCCTGGCCTCCGAGTCAAGAGAGATAGGAGTGTGGAGGAGTGATGCTGCTTGTTGTCTCATGTCAGTCTGGGGGTCATCCTCATGACCAGAGGGGCCAGCCTGACCATGATATGCGACTCATAGAGCTCAACTCTGCCACACAGCAGTCTTTTGTCCTGCCAGTGTCAGTCAGCAGCACAGAGGAGAATACACACTCGCAGCATCAATCATGGCCAAACTACGTCTAAACAATATCCAACAACCCCCGTGCCCACCAGCGTTAAATGGCTGGACATGGGCTGGACAAGCAAATACCCAGAGTATAGTTTTGTGTCAGTCAGGCCTTTGTGTATTCACTATTCTGCCTCTGAGATTTGTTACTGGCTGAACGTTTGTAGAAAATAGGACATGTTTATCTTGTAACTACATCCAGACGTGTGCAAAAGTTTGAGCAAGTATTCAACCTCTACAGAGGAAACACTTCTGTATATTCTTTTTAGTATTTTCAACTCATTAAATAAACAGAACATTTTCACCCATATTTGCAAAACAATACCTTAGTATTGGTTGTTTCATGGAGGTGTCAACTTATTTTCAGTTAGAAAGTTAACTTTTTATGCAATAAAACATATGCAATTAAACTTTTACATAATAACTTGCATGTTTATTTCATATTATTTCCGAAATATTTTGCAATGTTGAAAAATGGTCAATAATAAGTTTAAAGAATAAAGACATAAATTTTTCAACCTAATCTCTATCTGCTGCTTATGTAGCACATAATTTATTGCAATAATTTATTCTTTCCCTATATTAAGAAAATAAAATGAAACTCATTGGAGAATATCATATATTCTGCACAAAAAATAGCAACTAGACGCAACGCAATTGTCCAATTAAGTAATTTTACCAGCCATAGTGTACAAACAGCAAATGAAGTTATGCTCATTTCTGCACCCATTAGTCTATAAATGGTGTATTCAGGTGCATTAATGGTGAATGGCTTGAGACAATGACTGAGATTAACCAGTAACGTCCTGGTCTGAAGTTAATGGTGCAGCACTTTACTCTTACAGCACACATACAGAATATTAACAATGAAAGCATAACAATGTGAAAGATCGGCCATTACAGTCGCAATACAAAAATGCACACCTGCACTTTAAAGGGATTGGGTGATAATAATCTGATTGGTTTATTGGATGTTACGTCCAAAACTCATCTGTAGTTAATTAAGAGATTAAGTACAGCCACTTTGAACCAGGCATATGGCACAGAGACCATTTTTCCAACTAAATTCGGAAACACCCCAAATGCACTTGCGCCATGTTGTACAGACTGTGTGCTTTGACTGTTAAAATACAGCCCAAATATGACTCAAATGTTGTTTCTGCATCTGCCCATTAACTTCCACTGCATGTACTGTATGCTTCATCTTAGCAGCTTTCTGTCCTTTTACTAAGCACAGAGAAATACAGCAGACTAATTCACTGTGGTAATCCACCATATGCTACAGATGCAGCTTGCAGAGATAAGATGAAAAAATGCTGGAGTATTCCTTTAAGGCCTAACTAATAAGCCTAGAGTTTAAGAGGTTAAAAGGTCCCTTTGCTGCTTTTTTTGACTCACTGTTAGGGGAAAGTGGTGTTTTGCTGCGTCTTGGCCCTAATAAGCCGGATGCTTTAATAGTCCCAGTTTGCCTTTGGAGAGTAGAGAGCGTGCCAAACTCAGGCAGCTCGTGCATCATGACCCAATTCTCCCCTCGCTGCAACCTGAATGGCTAGAGTATAGTTAGCTTAATTGGGTTTTGATATATTTAATTCAGCTAATCAGAAAGCCCAACTGGCTCCAACATGGGGCCTGCATGCCTTTCTCCGCTCCGCAAAGCTCCCAGAGACCAGGCGGGTGCAAAACAGGAGCCTCCCAGAATGGATTCTCTCTCAAACAGTGGGAAGAAAATTAAACTGCCAAATTTGTTTTCATTGGTTCAGGGTTTCTGTGGGGAGTTGGAAGCTTTTAATTGCGCTAGCTGTGAAGAATTGGTTGCTCTGTTTTTGAAACAACAACTACAAAAAATAAAAAACCAGGCAGCTCCCTACTTCCTCAAGTGCTGTTTAAAGATCACTAGGGTGAGCTGTAGTGCAGAGACATGTGGTGTCACATTTTACAAGTGATGCTTTTTTACTCCTTTACCAATTACATGGACTCATCCTGAACCTTCTATTAACTAGCCCCAAAGAGCTGTGTTTGCATTTCCAAGTGTCACGATCCTAAATCATGACTCATGTTCTATTGTCCCAATAAAGGGAAATGTGTTCAGTTATTATTTCACTTTTTTTTTTGTCAGCTTAGAATATCTCCACAAAACAACCTCCATCATCAGCTCCTTTGTCTGCCAGGCCCCATTTTCTCTTTCTTTCTCCCTTTCTCTTTCTCTCTGTTTTTTGGGCCTTTGAATTTTTTTCCCTATGTGTCAAAACAAGCCGAGGCTACATGGAAACGGCGGCCCTGTGTAAATATTTATGATGTAACATCTCCATGTGAATAGACTTTCCTCCAAGCCCATCCATCACTCCTGAAAGCCCTCCCCCAGGCCGGCGTTTGGGCCGCAGGAAGCGCACACGGGAGTGCCGCTCAAAACGTTTGTTTTCTTTTGAGCGCCGGCAGGACGTTCGAGATGGTGCCCCCACCTCTTCCCGCTCCCCTTTTCAGGAGCTCCCCGAAAAAAAACTTCAAAGCCGATCGGGACCTTTGTCCCTGTGACGTGGCCACTGGCCCGCAAAATGCCGCAACAGAAAAATGCGATGTAGGTCAAATTGCGGTGGTTGCGCTTGTGAAAAGTGGAATTCTGGGTTCCACAGTGGAGGGGTCTGCCCATCACCTCATGCTAACGAGGTATTTGTCCTGCCCTCATGCTAAATGAGTCTGGGCACGGGTTGCAACAAAAATCCTCTAAATTATGTGTGGAGCGTTAAACTGGAACGCACTATTGCCTTGATTCTATTGTCTGTGTGACCAAACAACCATGAGGGCTGTTTTTAGAGTAGCAGACAACAGTGGCTATTCATTTAACTTAACATCCAAATCAGTCATGTACTTTAATTAGACTCAAAGCTAGAAATCTAGCATGTTTTCGTCATCAGCTTTTCTGTTGCTGCTCTTTTTTTCACCACCTCAGAAATCTTAACTTGAAGGCATTAACACATGTGTCACACCTGGCCACGGTAGAGACAGGTGTGGTCTCTGGCGTGCTCCTGTCTGGATCGGGCATATTTCTGCTCCCTTCTCTTGCACAATCGAGCTCTGGTTGGTGGGAAATTAGGTATTGCAGCGCGGTCTCTCAATAGAGCAACATTACAGTGCCTCTCTGCGCTTTTTATCACAACAGACGGTTGCTAAGATGTAATTATCACTGTCTCTCTCTGATAGACTGAGCCGGCGACTGAAAAGGTAATATGGATTATCACAATAGTTCTACGGCTCAATACTGCTATCTAACTTTATCCATTTATCTGCAATGATGGGAATCCTTTGTGTTATGCGCCAATGTAGCATCTATCTAAATAATAAAGGCTATTGTCTCCCTCCTGAAGAGAAGGGATTGTCTTTTTAATTTCACCAGTTTTATTGTTGTTAATATTCACACCACGACAACCACACATGGACGAAACTGAAATATTGAGCCAAAAAGAAGTCGGAGGAAACCTGTTCAATTATGGTGAATAAATCTCAAAGCGGACCCTTATTTAGACATGTCCATTTTCTATGGCATTTCAGTATCTATTTACCATCAAAGCAGAAATATGTCTCCCTATTAGCCATATATTATAGCAATTGACCATTAAGGATGCATATCTGTCTCTCTCTCTCTCTTCACCCTGCCTGCTTCTCTCCTTCTATCTTCCCCTCTCTCTCTCTCTCTCGCTCTCTCTCTCCCTGTCCTCACTTCTGCTCTTGTGCATGTGTATCTGTGAGCCACCATTGGCTTTGAAGAGTATATACAGAATAGATGACATTTTTTCTCTTTTCTCTCGAATTTTGAGTACCTCTTTTCTCTCGGCAGATCCATTCAAGCTTTCAATACCTCCCCCCCTTTCCCCTGCGCCTTTCTCAGCAAGCAGGAGGGTTTTACTTTACTCCTTTGTCATCCTAATTGATTGCATTAACCTTTTGAGTATTGAATTTCCTGTGCATCACGCCGAGCACAATGTGGAATATTATCATAATCCTTCCAAGTAATGGACACAGGGCAATCAACAATGCTTTAGGAAAAGTACATCTTTGAAAGATGGAGCATCTTATTATTTACAATCAAAAGGCTCCCTTAGACTGGCAGGCTTCGCCAAACTTTGACAGTGCTCTGAAGTGTTGTGTGTTTCTGTGCTTCAGGCGTTTTTCTTAGAAATAAAGGGTGTTTAAGGTGTGAATATGGACTGATTTACAGCGCAGCTGGGTCTCATGAATAGGGATACACTGATATGGGAGCATAGAACTGATGCCGATATCCAATTTTGGTATTAGTTTCACTTAGATTAGTATTACAAAAATATTTTTCACTTTAGGATAGTAAAATGAATAAAATACAGTATAATACAGTAGCCCAGAAAAAAACCCCAGCATTTGTCCAATGCCAATTTTTTTAAAGCTATTTTCTAATTATACAAATATGCCAGTATTATTGTGGGTAACTGCTTATAAACCCGTTTTAAAATAAATATTATACAATATAACATTATCTTTTACAGATATATGGTGTTAAATATAATTATTGGCTTTATACTGTTAGATATTTCAGTTATAATATATTACAAATATTAAAATATTTAAAATAATCTGTAATATGTCATGGATGTAGATGGCCCTGCATTATTTGTCAAAGTCATTTTACTTTTGGTGGAATTGATGAATATGATCATTCACCCAAACAGCCACAGGAAGTTTCATCTGGAACTGTGAATTGCCAAAATGCCCACAGCACACAAGTATCACTTATTGTGAATATTGTCGATATCAATATATATTGCGATATGAATCAAATCATGAATTTTTGTCAAGTTTAAAGGTTCCTTTCACACCAGTCAAAATCTTTCTCAACAGGTTCTACAGGAGAACACACTATGTATTTTTTTTTTCCAGATTTCATTTTTGCTTAGTTAAGTGGGGCTCATATATTATGTACTGTAAAGCTGGTGAAGCTACTTCTGAGAAATCTTAAGGAACTTTTTACAGTTCTAAAGGATTTTGTGTCGTATTACTCGTCTCTTTGTGGGACCATGCTTTAGATATAGTTTGCAGTTCACACTACTCTGCTTGTGACTGAAAACAGCCAAAATATATCTACGCTACTGAATTCCTTTAACCTGTCTTTTAACAATGTCCACTTTTTTTAGCTTCAGGGTGTGTCCATTGACATGTCATCATGTGTAACACAGTTGTTCAGGTTTTCATAAAAACATTTCTGTCATCTTTGTCTATTTTCTCACTCCCACTCCTAACATGGTAGCTGTAGCTGAAGTAGTGTTAGCGGCTAAAGTAGCCCAAACATTAGCTTGTGCGCTGCTGCTGCTGGGTCCTGTTCGCTCTAACCTGGTGGCTGCTACTCCAGCCAAGTGATTGGTTAGGCGCAGTGCTATTTTCATTATCATTGGCTTTTCATGTTGTAGGTCAAAACATGGATGAACATGAAGTTTTATCGATGTTATATCGACCATGCCTTATATTGAAACTGAGAAATGTTATATCACAATAATTATCGTTATCAAAAACACTGCAACTGCAGTATTGCAAAGGACAATGTCCTGATAATGAGTAACCAACAATGATTTGGGCATCTGAGGTTTGTAAGTATAAAGCTGTAGATTTTGAGCATTAGCAAATTCATAGCTATGTATTTAAATTTAAATCTAAATATATGCCTCTTATATAAACATACTGTGATCATCACCGCATCTCCTCATTTTATTCTCTGCAGGATGGTCATGCGCTCTTTGCGTGGATTGCTCTGTTGAGAGGACCCAGAGCGTTCCCAGCTAAATAAAAGAGGCAGAGCAGAGCATGTGTGCATTGATATGATAATCTCTGTTACTGTGCACATGGGTGTACAGCTAGACCATCCACTCACCTGTAACACCACCCGTGCTGTTTTTCTCTGTGTTGTAGTTTTGAAGTCGTGTGGGTCAGGATATAGTGGTCTTTAGGGCATGATTAGCTCTCAACTTACTTGGAGCTCACTGGGTCACATAATGTAATCCTTTTACCCTCTTTGGCCTGTCCTGGCTGCATTTAGGGGATATGTGTAAGTTGTAATACCTCTGCTTCTTGAGAACCATAAACATAGTTGAATTATATTAGTTTTGGCTTCTTTCAGCTGCATTTTTATCAACAATTTATCTCATAAACCACTTCTATTAATCTCTCTCTTTTGTTCACTCTTTCTCTCTGATCTTTATCTCAAACTATGCAATGCTGGGTCCTAGACCTGGGAAACATGATAATTATTGTTATCATGATACATTGTGGTTACAATTGTACCACAATGTGTACTTTAAACACTGTCAAACTTCGTGTTTGATTTAAAAAAAAGAACTTCAATAGTCTTGCTTAAGTGAACTTATTGTACTGAGAAACACTGAAAAAAATCATTACTAATAATACTAATAATACTTAGATTTTTAAAATATACCCTCTGCTCTCTATGTGTTGTGACATATGCATATTGGGTATTGGGAAAATGTATTAAAGTAATGTGATAATGCATTTTTATCACCCACCCCTACTATGATTTATTGGAGACTGAGCCTGTAAAGTCCTGGGAAAGTCTTTGAATTTGATGCTTAAGAACATGTGAGAACCTTGTTCAAATATCTGTGTTTAATTCAGAACATGCAAAAAATATGAACTGGCTTAGTGCTAACTAATTACATAGGGTCACTGTTCATTAAACAATTATTGGCACCCTGTGTTAAAAGCTTACAAATTATATATTTATATATATATATATATGTATAGCAGAGGCATTATCTCACACTAAGAATTGTAGAGCAATCACACCCCTAACAATATCTATAAAATAAATTAATTTAAATGTAATTTAAGCATTTTTGTAATTTTTTGTTGTTTTTAAAGTTGCTCAGAGTAGACAACAACTATTTATTAGTAATGAATCACTTCCTGTTTCCCTGGGGTATAAATATGATGTGACACATACTCCTTTTCCACTGCACTGGTGCCGGTTCCAGTTCTTGGACGGTTCCAAAGTTGGGAACCAATGCGAACCCATCTGCTTTTCCACTGCACTGGTGCCCGGATCAGAACCGGGTGACTACGTTATAAACCATGCCCACTTGACCTCACTTCACAAACAAACAACAACAAAGATTATGCAAGACAACAGGTGAAATTCTGAATCAGCCGTTTTTTTGCTTTTCTAGTCACGGATTAGCGTTTGGTCAAATGCCCACCCACACCTGATGACATCAGAGGAAAAAGTTGGTGCCGGTTCTGAGTCGAAATTGTGGAACCGACACCAGCTTTTTTGCAGTGGAAAAGCACGGCCCTAGTTCAAAATTGCGAGCCGGCCCGGAATGACACTGGCACCAGTGCAGTAGAAAAGCACCACTAGCATCCTATTGCTTTTAGCCACTCGTCAACATGGCAAAGACAAGAGCAGGCAGATGTGTGTCAGCCTTCATAACTCAGGTAATGGCTACAAGAAAATAGCTACTGGTCTAAACATACCTGTATCCACAGTCAGAAGAATTATAAAGACGTTTAGAACAACTGGATTGAGGACCCAATTTTATCTAGAAGTAAAAAAAAATCTCCAAAGCTCACAGTTAGAGAATCTGTCTGTCTTAGTGTATGTGTGTATGATAATTATACTATTTTATATATTGAACTACAAAAACAAAAAAACACAAATCGGTGATATGTTAATTCACATGAACCTTTATTTAACTGACAAAAGAACAAATAATATATTTTAAGTAGTTTTACTGACCAACTTCATTGTATTTTGTAGTCATGCACAAATTGTACTGTCATTGTAGTGAATGATCAGTCAGTGGTTTCGAGCCTTGCTGTTTAGGCACTGAGATATCTCTAAATTCTCTAAATCTTTTCACAATATCATGTACTGTAGATGTTGAGTTCTTCGCAATATTGAGTTAAGAAATGTTAGTTTTGCACTGGCTGACAATTCTCTCAGGAATTGTTGCATAAAGGCGTATGCTACGATGCATCCTTGCTGTCAGATACTGAACTTTTTGATGGATCCTACTTTTTTTCCTACATTTGTGTATCTTTACAAAATACAATAAAGGTGGTCTGTAAAACTATTATTTTTTTTGTTGAACATGTATGTATTATATAATCACACTGTTGAGTATTATACTGTATATAATAATTACATAGTATGCATGTGTATATAATACCATAAACATCTGATCAGACACTGATCACATGCTAGTTAATAACATGCCAGATGTTGGACAAAATGTTTGGATCGAGAGGAAAAGAAAAATCCAGATGAGTGCATATGACTGTAAGGGATAAAAGTGATCGCTCAGCTCTTTCATTGGCATTATAGTAACAAAAACCATTCTTTCATCAAAAACAGTGCTCCTATTGGTAACGGGACATGGCTTGTTGAATTTCTGCATCCTAACAAAAGGCCCTGTCTGCCCATGGAGCCTGACTGCACACAGCCATCTGGCTCCTCTCTTTTGTATTTCAGGATTTATTCAACAAAACCCTGAAAAGTAGAGCGCAGGGGGAAAAAGGAGCGCTAAACTGACTTTTCAGGTTTTAATGGGAGGGTAAACAACGGTGCAAAGCATAAAATTAATTGATTGTTGAGCAACACTGAAGCTGTGTTATCATGTTTCCCTGGTAACATGAAATTATTGTCTGGTTGCTTAGATGAATTGAAGCAAAACAGCCTTTAATTCATATGAACTCTGTTATATATATATTTTTTGCAGCCGGCAGTGGAAAATCAATTGAAAGGGACTCTTATGTGCAGGCTGGGCTGGCTTATGATCAATAATTATTGTAAGCAGGGATACAGTGTCATGGTTTGATGGGTCCAGGTTAGACATTCAAAGATATTGAATGCTCATATTTATAGAAAAAGTGTTCAAATGATGAACAGTGGTGCCAATATCTCAATTTTAGGCAACGAAAGGTCACCAGGCTCATTTTGTCTTGGTTTCATGCTGAACAGACAGCATGACAAAATGGAGGATTCGGTTGAACGATTGGTCAAGGTCATTTAAAGAGGCAGTCGTCAGCCTGCTCGAGCTCCAAGGCCGGGGCTCACCTGCGAAGAGCCCAGCCCCTAATATTCAAATGTAAAATACTTTAGAGCCAGGGATGTTAAGTTGATACATTTGTTAAAGGACAAAGCTCATCCCGTGCTGAAATGTTTCTCAGGTCAAGGCTGACGAGCTGACATCCGCGTGATTTGTGCACTGTGTGAAAAATCCAGTCTGTGTCATTCTGCGCTTTTAGGCACATTTGCTTCCTTTTATGTTAGCAAACTGAAACAGGCCGGGTTGGTGGCAGTTGCTCTGTTAACTGTTTATTGCGCATGGTGGGCTGGGCCTTGCTAGGGGAGCACAAAGCAGGACGTTTGTGGCGAGGTGAGGAGGAACAAGCCGAAGCAAAATGAAACACTGAGAAGTTTTGAAGGTCTGGGAAGCGAGTACATTAGAGGAACCTAATTCATTACATGAGTGTCTACTGCATGACAGGCTCTTTCCACATTAATATCTATAATCTGCTGATAAATTACAGAAAACAGACAGCACCATATTGGTTTCTGTGTATTTTAGCACAATGTCAAACACACTAGAGCTGCATGGAGATCCCTGAAGGCCTCTGCCCTGGGGAAGCTGCTGCCGAGCCCATCTCAACCTGAGCTTGGGTTTCAGCTTTTTGCTTTGGTCCAACCAGAGCTCCGAGTTGGCATTTTCAACATTTATTTCAACAACTGACACTGAGTGTCATATTTCCTGCCTTTGCCTAAACCAGCTGTCAGCTATTGCAGACTCAGAACCTTCTCTTGTAGCTCTGAGGTCAGGTTTAAAGCAAACAGCGCGGCAGCAGAATACTCTTATACTCACACACTCATTTCTTGCACTTTGTAAATTCTCATGCTTTGCACGTGGACTCGGTTGTTTGATTAGCTCCACCCAAGCTTTTTATGACCTTTATAACTTTGTGCAAACAAAACAGAGCCTCTTCGTCTCCTTTCCTCCATCTTTCGCTCAATTCAAGCCTCCCTCCATTATCTTTATTTTATTGCAAACTTGTTCTCCCCATCATGCTTCAGAATCCTGTCGAAAGATGGCTTATAGAAACGATCTGGTAATTGCTATTCCTAAACTCTTTAGACATAACACTTTAGATATAACAGAGAAAGAAATAATTATTATTTTGTCTACAACAATCTGTATTTTCCTGGATTGATTCAGAATCAGAATCACAATTTGAATCAGAAAAAAATTGATCCTGGAGAAAATTGTTTAATTCACTGTATATTTCCCATATTTCTTATGAGCATGGACCTAATAGATCTTGGCACACAGTGTCTTCCAATCTTGAAACATATTTGATATTTGAAAGTATTTTGTGCCCTGCGATTGGTTGGCCTCCTGTTAGTCTTGCCTTGGCCTGTAGTCTGCTGGGTTTGACTCCAGTTCCCCCATGACCCAAAATGGATCAAGTGGTTTGGATAATGGATGGATGGATGGATGGATGGATGGATGGATGGTAGTATTTTGTTGAGGCCATATTTCGCTTTATCAGGCGGATGAGGCCTGAAGAAAGTTCTGTTCTAAAGGTTTTTTCATTTTGAGGCAAAAATTGACCTTGTTTGTATACCTTTGCTTAAAGCTTTGGCAAAGTCAGCCATTATCAATAAAATCCCTCATTGAAGTTCATTAACACCTGTCCTGCTATTCTGAGCTTCATTTTCATGGTTGAAAAGTTACAGTTACAAGGTGAGGGGTTATTTGAGCTACGGTGATGTGGTCCAGTGTGGGTCACCCCTGATAGCTTCATCCCATATTTCTCTTCTCCAGCCACGATCTCCACACATTCTGATTGGATTTCCTTAGTCTCTTGGTGGATTTTGGTCTTGTCACTGTTCTGCACTGATCTGACAAAAGTACAGGACTTTGTATTATAAATCAGGCAGCCGTGCGTGTGTGTGTGTGTGTGTGTGTATGTGTGTGTGTGTGTGTGTATGTGCATGTGTGTATGTGCGTGTGTGCGTGTACGTGTGCGTGTGCGTGTGCGTGTGCGTGCGTGCGTGCGTGCGAGTGTGTGTGTGTGTGTGTGTGTGTGTGTGTATGTGTGTATGTGCGTGTGCGTGTACGTGTGCGTGTACGTGTGCGTGTGCGTGTGCGTGCGTGCGTGTGAGTGTGTGTGTGTGCGTGTGTGTGTGTGCGTGTGTGACAGCATTAGGCCAGAGGCAGCAGTGTAGAGCAGACGAGGCCGTGCTGAGCGCTGGCTTCTGCGCTGTGACCCAGTCCCCTTCACACTGGCGTCTGCCTGTAAATTTTCTGCTGCCCTTGCTATTCAGCCAATTACACCAAAAGAGCTTTAGTGATTTTTTTCCTCCTCTCCAGTCTGCCATTATTTATTTATTTCACAGACGAATGCAAAGCATCTCTGAAGGTTAAAAAAATTTGCTGAATTTCATAGCACTCATAACGTAAACTTTTTTCCCCCTGCTCCTTAGCCACACTAGAGACTGATCAATAGATGTCAACTCCACTTGCTTTGTAAAACAAATACTTGTGCAATATAGATCAGCTTTAGAATATTTTCCGGGTTTTATGCCTCAAATTCGGACATATCCCTGATGTCATTTTTAGCCTTAGACGTGGTTAAAAAATAAGTAATGTGATCACAAGCCAATTGATGACAGACAGTAGAATAGAGAGGAATTCAGTATCAGCATTGACAAGAGCTATGCAATGTGGACCATGGTCGTGCTAGTCGTGCTATTCTTGTTCATGACTTTGTGTGTGAAGATTGTCAAAATGGCCTCTTTTGGAGTCCAGTTACAAACACATGGACCAGAGAGCTTTAAGTGCTAGTAATTGGTTTATAAAAAGCATATTGACAGTAAGGATAATAGGAAGTGCAGAATAAGGCTGTGCTACATGGCTGTATTATGGAATTTTGTGGATTATTACTCAATATACCTGAGATATCTCTCTAAAAGTGAGGCGATATTAGAACTTACTAGGTACTAAGAATTGGTAAATGTTGAGTATTTTGTACTTTTCTGCTGAAAGGTTGCCCACAGTAAGTACAAAAAAAGACTCAAAGCCTTGTTCAAAGTAATTTCATTTTATTCTTCTAGAGAGTTCCACACTTAAGACATTTAGGCAGGTGAAGGAAAAGGTTCCGCCTCTACGATAAAGAGCACAAATAGGAGCCAATGTTTGGAAGTAGACCAGGATTACAGAGCTAATGTCTGATCCATTAAAGCGTACGGTTAATGTAAAAGGCCATTTCTAGCATTAAACTTACTATTGTCTGTTAAAATGTACTGGTGCTGGTGTTGCATTGATTTGATATGACGAACATGAAAGTTGAACAAATGCACAAATAGAATTACAATACATACTCTGTTATCAGTATAAACAGCTATTACATAAATTAGGGATGTCCAGCTCTGTTCCTGGAGGGTCGCTGTCCAGTGCAGTTTGGTGATTTCCCTGGTCAGGCTCATCTGGTTCATCTGAACTGTTAATGGCTAAAAAGGTTTATTGAGAGTATTTGAGGAGAACTACCAAACTGTGCTGGACATTGGCCTTTCAGGACTGGCTCTTTGCACCCCTGACATAAAAAAAAAATACACATACAATATTTGTAAAAAAAACAAAAAAAACTTTTTGTAAAAGAAATTAATCAGATTTGTAGTCTAGTTGGACTCCAGGAGGTGTTCAGGTGGTGAGTCATGAAACTTATAATTTCAAAAGCATGAAGGAGGCATAACTTTTTTAAAATCAGGAACAATGTGGCACTGCAGCAGAGCAAACTCACAGTAAACCTGAAGCTGGAATGTGGCAATTGTATGTATCTTCTGTTATTGTTGATGCAATATTTAATGTGAAAAGCTTGTTCTTCACTATCTGTGTGGTCTTCTGATCCAGAATGGGCCTTGTGTAGCTGTGCTGTCATTGAAAGAATGTCCAGTTATGACTACTGCAATCCCTGTGCTACCATTGCAGTGCTCCTGTGATTTTTCCAGTTCTACTACTGTCTCTTGAATCGAAATCTAGAATAGAAATCTCTCCCGCAGTCCAGTTACATTCGAAGTATAAAGGCCACTTACTTACAAGAGGAAAGTCCATAACCTTTTTAAAAGTCATGCTTTTTATTTGATCTCCTGGCAGGTTATCAAGTGTCATTATATAGACATTTACAGCATGTAGAACCTCCTTTTTGCCTTCAGCACAGTAATCTGGGGGTTGCTCCTTCTTTTGTCCCTCTATTTGAGGCCATGCTGCATTTTTAGCTTTTTAGTTTTTTTCCCATTCCCTTATTAAGTGAAGCCTACATACCTGCGCGCATACAGTACATTACCCAATGTTTGTGAAGCTCCTGTAGAGCTATCAATAGAATGTTGAATGTGCTTGAGAGCTACAAAGCAGTCGAAGAATGTGTCTGTAGTGCTCCACTAACTTGCATTCTAGTGCTAAAGCAGCTATGCCACATGCAGTTTTTGAAACACTATATGGCACAGCTTTGTTCTCTTGGTAGCTGTGGCTTTGAGACAGAGATGACCCTCGTTAGCAAGTTTACATATAACCTCATGGAGCCTGCGGGTGAACATGGGCCAAGGAGAGTGTTCAGACCCCCAGGGGAGATGGAAGAGAAGATAACATTGTTTTGATTGGCATGTGACTAAAGAAATGAAGCTGTAAGCAGTGATTATGGGAAAAACACAAGCAGTGGCAGTTTGAAGAACTGTGAGCAATAAAGCTGCAGTTTGGTGCAAGGATAAAATGCTCTCAGCTGGATTGAGAAAGAAAATGTAATCAAATATAAATGACAAAAACACAATTTAATAAAACATTTGTATATCGCTACACTGTACATATTCAGAAACTAAGCTGTAAGTAATTTTTTTTTATTTACTGTTTTTGTGATGTCACAAATACCTAATCTAGTATATCATACATCCATCTGTTTATCTTACAGCAGTTTAGCCGTGTCCTTTTACACTGACATTATTATTTCAGCTGAAAATGTCTTTTTTCACAAGAATTTTCAGTTTTTACTCAACTCGTAGTTAATTCATATCACAATATGCTAATTTGCTTGGGAGGGTGGAGAAGGCTGAAGGTTGTGACCTCCTCATAATATAGCTATTGCTTATATTGTTGCACCACTTAGCAGAGTGGCCAATCAGAAAAGTGGTCTTTAATACACCAATCAGGGATAACATATAAATCACTTGACTAACATTATGTGCGTACCCCTTAGACGCCTTTTTGTACAACAGTAGCTCTCCACTGGGACTGGAATAACTAACCCCTTACTCCCAGAGTGCATAATCCTGCCCAGCACCCATGACCCTGTTGGCATTTCAGTAGTTGTTCTTTCTTGGACCACTTTTGATAATAGCTAATCATTGCATACTGGCAACACCCCGCACAACCATTTTGAAGATGCTCTGACGCAATCATCATGTCATTGCAATATGGTACATTTCAAAGTCACTCTCTCCATTTTCCCTGCTTCCTGAACATCAGCTTTAAGAACTGACTGTTCACTTGCTGTCTAATACATCCGATATCCGATACATCCTAATACAGAAGATAACAAGATAATGAATGTCATTCTCTCCAGCTGTCAGTGGTTTTAATGTTCTAGCTTATTATATACAGTATATGTGTATATATCAGTCACAGCAATAAAAACGTTCTGTGTAATTCTAAAGGATATAATGGGTTCTGGAAACACCTGGTGTTCTTATTTGAAACGTCTCAGTCGCTGCCCATTGAAATAAGCTGATAAAAGGTAGTTGTCGTGTGTTCCTGAGCAGAAGATTATTTGTTAAAAGAGAAAAGAAAAGAGAAGCAAATGTCTGCTGTGCTTAAATTAGAGTCAGTTGTATTCAACAGTGATCCTCACAACTTACCAAACCCAGTTCCTGGCCACATGCCAATGTTCATGAACCACTTTGTCTTTGGTAAAGTTGTTAGGATCACTTTTGAGCCCAACTGCCTTGAGTTCAAGCAGATAATCCATTTGTTTTGCTCCCAGTTTTGCAGTTTCCCTTACTGAAGGCAGCCATGTTGCAGTGTGTTTAGCTAATCAGTCTGATTGGCCAGTGTATGCTGGTGAGAAAGACATCAGTGCTTGCCCTCTATTCATTGTGTAACTCACTATGTTCAATGTATAATTATATAATTATTTTTGATTAAAAATAATAACTCTTGACTTCTATTATAGTTACCCACTTAACTATTAGAATTAGTAGTATGTGTACATCTACTTCAGTTCCTCATTCTTACTCTTACATGACTACACCACTTGAAGTGGCTTGAAGAACATATGGAATAAAGGGAGAGCAGGTTGGGGAAAGCAGAACGGCCTGGCCATGTGACTGGTGTGTGGAGTGTGTGAGGCAGAAGGCTCTCGCAGGTTGTGCTGAGCCTTGGTGGGGCTAGTGTAGGCCTGGGTGTCTGCATTGCTCTGTGGGCTGGGCTCTCTCCAAGCGCTCCCCACCATCTGCATTTCGCTGTTAACGCGCCTTCACATCCGGGCGAGGATTAGCGGGAAAATCCCTAGGTTTTTTCAAGCAGTTGACAAATATCAGATTTGTCTCTAAAAATTAGCTCCATCCATATCTCCCGCCATATGACACACAAAAAAGATTATCTTTAATACCCAGCCAGCTTGAGTATGGAAAAAGCAGATTAAAGTTTCAGTTTAGTAATATTTACCGAGCCACTTCTATTAGAGCTCCTGCTCAGCTTCACACACACGCTTCCAGAATGAAGCCCTTTCTTCTCCTTAGTTTCAGAAAGGGAGCTGTGTGTCTAGAAACAATTAACGGCAGTATTTATCTTATTCATCACTGTCCCATCCAGTGTCTGAAGGTTGTCTTTTAGTATATGGCTTTTAAACAAACATGGGGAGTAGTTAAAGAACGTTAAGTGAATAATGGCAGCAGGTGTTCTTTCAGCCACAGCTTTGTAGTCCTCTCAAGCTGCTGCTGGGCTGTTGTTTTAGGCCTCCATTGGCCTATAGCAGGGGGGTGGCTGGGAAACCGGCATCGTGGGTGACCTGGGACCCCACTACTGTCCCATTGTGAGGACTTTTGTGAAAAGGTAGGAGCAGTGTTTGATCTCCACTGCAGTTTGAAAAGGGTGGGCCTTTTATGTGTTGTGTTAGCGTAAGAAATTAGCAACAAAGTTGTTGTGAGCACACTTAAAATTGATTTGAGTTCCAAGAAATGCATTTTAGGAATTGTTAAATGTAAAGAATTGCCAAGATCTGTTAGATTTGTTCAGTACAAATAAATGTGTTCATATTTACACAAGTAGCTAAACTAATCTCGTTGTCCTACAGCATTGGGCTGATTAGCATGGACAATAAAAAAAGGAAAGTATCTGAAACCCCACTGATTTAACATATACCTATAATGTATACCAGTGAGCAGGTGCTGAAGCATGACTAAACTTGCACAGCTGTTTGCATTAGCAGGTATTGGAGATTACTGAGCAGGAGAACAGTATTGCTGTAACTTATGCTAAATCGCTAGGTTCTCTATCCCTATTTAATTAACATGCTCATAATGATGGTGTGGAGGGACCAGGTTGGGCCTCCTCTGCACCTGCACACAGGATGCTGGCTGGATGTTCTCTTTTAGGACTACCTCAGTACCCAGAGGTTGCCTCCTCAACACAGGAGGCCATAAATGAAATTAAGGTGTCAATTAGTCAATTACGGCGTAATAACTCGGAGGGCAGACATTTAGAGGCCAAGCGCACCTCAGCTAAGTTCATTTCCTCTGGTCCAGGAGCCTGCATTTGGCACACGTCACTCCCCACCCAGAGCCGCTGAATAAGCCTCTGCTTCGCTAATTCCATTTACCGTGGATATCTTTTTGGATCAACAATTTCCTTTCGTGGTTTATGTTTTTATTTATTTATTTATTTGTTATATTTTCTCCCCCAGATGCAAGGATGCCATTTTTTCCTCCTCAATATGGCTTCAGAGAATTTTATAATTTAGTAATTAAAATCTTTGATAGGCTCTAGAAATTGCATCTAATTGAATTTAATGGGGAGATGAATTTCAATTTTATTTGATTACCAGGACCCCTGGCATAGGTATTTATGGGGGAAAAAAACTGTACAAAAATATGCTGTGTGGGCTAAGATGGCATAATAAAATTAGAGGTAATCAGATTTCTCCGTCATGAATTTCGCTCTAATTTCACTATAATTTTCCATTAGATAGCTGGTTTACAAATATTTGCTCATCTACGATGGGAGAAGCTATCTGTCTAAAATGATTATGGTCAGGGCCTTCAGAAATGTGCCCCTTTCTCTCTTTGTTTTAAAACCAGATTGTGTGGGACCGAAATTAGGAAGATTACATTAGGACTGTCTGCATCCGGGGGAGAGATACTGAAACATAATGATTAGAGGCAGGGGATGAAAGCAGCATCAAGAAAAAACGGTTTCGACAATAAGTAATGTTTTTTTAAGTGAAGCTGAGGTTTCAGCCTACCACCGGAATATTGCATTGCAGACATGTCGCGTGACTGTGCGTATGCATATATGTTCACAAACATACTGCACATTTTGTATTGGACCAGCATCTAAAAACTGATAAAGTAATTTGATCAGGACGTTCCTGTTTTTATGACCACTACCAGGAGTAATCAGAGCAATAGCCAATTAGCCTGTGATAAGTTCCAGCTGCCACTGCTGGATGTATACTTAAGTTTAGTATGCAACACGTTCACCCCTTGAAAAAAAAATATATAATGGTATCTAAGCAGACGTGAGGGGGAATAATATCCAGCATCACAGGCTCGCTAGAACAATACAAGGGCAAACACTTTCTTTGGCCTTCTTTTCAAAGCCCTGTGCCACACTCCCAGCTTTGTCACATTCAATTTCCTATCAGTTTTATGATCGAGTCTTCAGGAAAAATAAACTGTGGCTAGCGGGGGGGGGGGTCTTTATTTTTAATGGTGAAAAAAAATCTCTCAACAGGCTTTTTTTTCCCCTTTCAGTCAAGAAAAAGTGACGGTACTCTTCTCTGTCTCTCTTTTATTTTATTTTTTTTCCCCGCCCTCCTGGTCTTTTTGACTCCACCTCACAGTCGCCCGCTCGGTCTGCGCTGCCCCACTGACTGAGACAGCGGAGAGGGTTCAAACACTATGTAACTCGCAGCAAAGGTCAGATTTCTCACTCCGCATGGCCCCGGGCCTCGGCCACAAAAGCCTCCTCGATTCACATCTTTCAACTGGGCGCTGGCTTTTGTCCTGGCGGAGCGAGGCGCTCAGAGCGGGCGGCCATCAGACCAGCCCCTCCTGGAGTGCGCGGTCAGGGGCGGCTAAACGTCTGGCCTCCGCGGCCCTTTGACTGATGCGGCCCTGCCATGTCACATCGCCCCCCGCCCCACACACACACACACACACCCCATGCCCCGAGCATACCATCATAATGGGCCACATCAAACGCCATTCAGTCTCTCTCCGAAAACAGAGATGGCAGCAGAAAAAAGAAATAAAAATTGCCCACCGCTGCTCGCCACAGCATACGTTTAGCTCCATCTGCCTACTTAGGAATTTCAGTAAACTTCCTTTTGTCCTCGTATGGTGCTGCAGTTAGGCTCATATATTTACATGAACAAAAATAGCTTCATACACTGATACAAAAGCTTGATTTTTCCTCTAAGCAACCTTTTCTTAGTGGAAGTTACTGTAAACAATACCTAAAGTGATCTCCACCATATCACATTTCAGCTATCGCATCCCTGCTGTGGAATTTTCTATGGCAGCGGTTTTATAGTGATTGTTTTTAGGTTAAAACTATTAAAAATGTCTTTGAAAAAATTATTTTTTTCGCTGATGGGCCTGGAATGTAACAGTGGGGGATCACTTTATTGTCAAATGAGATGTAGGAGTGTGCAGATCCTTCTCAAATTTGAAGAACTTCAGTTTAATGTGAATGTTCCATATTAGCTGCTTTTTTTTTCTAAAACCCTGCATCCAAGTTAACTTTTTAAAAAGTGTATATTGTCCATTTTAGGACAAAAGAGTGTATATTTCCATTTAAGGGAGGAGTGTTCATGCTTCTTTCCATCTGATGGAAGCTGGCTCAGATTTGAGTTGTGAGTCGGCTGAAAAGTTTGCAGTTGTGAAAGGATGGCTGGTACAATACCTTTTCGTGCTGAGTGTGAGAGGTGCCGAATGACTGACATGGGCTTGCCCCTCTAAGGCGCTGGTTTAAGGTGGGAACGCATAACCATTGTTTGATTATGACTCACAGTCCTAATTACTGAATCAACCAAAACCTGTTTTGTGCATACTGTACTGTCAGACAGCAGATAGCAAACAGGAACTAGGGATTGACTCATTTCACAGAATTATGAACCATTACCTAAAATGTGCATTTCCCCTTTTCGAAAGCTGCTTTTTTACAGCTTAGTTTTTTTAGTGAAGAGTTTTTGTTAGTTGTGTTTGGGTCAACAGCAGATCTGCGCACTTCCTGCACAGTGTTTGTTCCCTTCGCTCCGTCTTCCCACAGTGCATGTGCAACCTATGAGCGAAAAACGAATATATTCGGTTGTGTGGAATTATGGTAATATAGGAAATATGTTGAAAATGTCTGTGAGTACTTTGCATGGCACGATGAAAGAAACTGCCAGGCAAATAAGGGCTTTGTCTTATAAAGTATTCATTGCCACCTGGTAACGGCTGCCGTTTATCATTTCACCTGAAATTACAATGAAAACTGATACCTTATCAGAGGGACAGGGACACACAGAGAGAGAGGAGGCGAAGAGCACTGAAAGAGAGGGAGTGACCAAGAGAGGGAGAGAGAAAGAGAGAGAGATACAGAGGATGGTTTGGGTGTTTTTTTTTTCTTCTCCTCATAATTTACAACCAACTGTTCCAGGATAAGGTTACTTAGTCCATTTGAGTGCTCCTCAGTGCTCTTCCCCGAGTTGTCCTTAAATTTCAGTCTGTTTCACTGTGAGGATGCTTGAACTGTCAGGCTTTTTATTCATGCAAACGTCCCTGTTTATCAGTTTGTTTATCTGACATTTCATACACTGTTTTCTGTTTCCTTAAACACTTCTTCAAGTCTTTTGCTCTCTCGCTCTCACTTTTTAATTTCGCACCTCACATTTTCATGGGCCTCTTTATTTACGTTTGAAATTTTATGGATAGTTATTAAACGTCACAGTGGATTGTCCACGCCCGGCATTTCATCGGAAGTAATGCTGATAAAATTGCCTCGACGGCGAGCGTCTGCCACGAGCCATCGGCTCATCAAAATGAAAAACAAAATGACTTCTGTTTTGCTTTTGCAGGAATTCTGGAGCACAAAATATGTAATGAGCCATGTAGGTACGTTTCGGCGGCGGCCCGTGGCTCCCTCCCTGCTCATTTACATGGAGTGGCACCAGGCCCCGCCCCCGGGCCAGTCGAAAGGCGCACAGATGGAAAGGCCAGCCCACTCTGGGGCGGGAGAGGGAGGGGGGGGAAGAGTCTGCTCCAGTTCCTGCTCTTCCGTAATTTCCTATCGCCAACTGCTTGGTGTGCCTGTGTGGTGTGTATGTGCAAGAGAGAAAAGCAGAGAGAGAGAGAGAGAGAGAGAGAGAGAGAGCAGGACAGGCGTGAGCGAGCAAAGGGGCCGCCTCTGTATTCTTTCACCTACCCCCCGTCAAACCGCGAGGAGGAGGGGCCTGGGCCGAGCTGCCAATCAACTTCACTCGTGGCAGCCGGCATTATCTCGGCTGCGAAAACTATTGACAGATTACATGTCAAGGAGTTTAGCACATGATTGAAAGACAAAAAGGCTTTTTTTTATTTTGACCCAACTTAATTTAGTGCTTATTTACCACAGTCCAGCTTACTTCTGATGATTTACAGACAGAGTTACGTAATATTATGAAAGTTACATGCTTGAGAGGATTTAACTTCGACTATCCTGAATATGGTAAGTGCTCTTTTTCTTCACTCTGTGTCTGTTTGTGACCCAGCTTTGTGTGTTTTAATGTGAAAAGGTGTGTGTGTGTGTGTGTGTGTGTGTGAATGGGGAAGTTAGTCATGTTTTAACAACTCTACTCAGCCACAGAGATGAACTGCGGCTTTATTTATAACTGAGGGCTGATTAGAGCTTTACATTCGCTCACTCTTATAATGTACCACATCTTTACTGCTCTACATGTAAGTCTTCCACTGCCTCGCTTAAGACAGGAGCAACTTGAGCAAAAGTACTTTCAGTTTAAACCTGGAAGTACCTATATTTATTTTGCAGAGTGTGTTAGTGGGCTGCTGTACGTCACTCTTACCTCCTGGCACCTCACCAGCCCCTTCACTTGTTTTTTCTCCTCTTCCATTCGCTTCGGCGAGGTGAAAATGTCCCCCCCCCCCCATCTTTCCCTGTCTATTGATATGTCTTTTTAGTGGCTGTGGGTAAAGATAACACACAGGTATTTAGCGGCGAAGTGCTTAGTGTGGCCTAAGGGGTTGTTGTCAAGGGGACTGAGCAAACAAACTGTTGTGGGACCTTTGTTTTGACACATCTAAGGACACACACACACACACACACAGTGATCTTCTTCTATTTATCCCACGTCTCTGTTTCGAGATATTTTGGAGCACATGAAATCGATCGGAGCTGCTCTTGTTGCTGTACTCTCTCAGATTTTCTGTCCTTGTTTTGGGACGTGCCAGCGCCTCTGTAATTGTCATCGTCCTGCAAAGTTTTCAGAAAGTGCCCCGTCTCCAGTATGTGCCTTTATATTAATGCAGTGCAATTATATAACATATTTTCCCTATTAGGCCAATTTCGTACTGCGTGTAAAGAGTCATTACATTTCATTCGGTGCATGTCAATCACACATTCAGTGCTTGGAAGCTCATGTCGTCATTTATTTAGATATAAATGAACAGACCTGTGGATTTCTGCTCAGTTTATTGACCGATTGAACATTTCCCAACACCTGAAAGATTTAATTCAGTAACGGAAGTGTGGGTCAGCATCAGCGTGAAAGTTTTTGGTGCTAGGAAAGTCGAATTTCTGATGATATATAAACGATTGAAGTCAACAGCAAATTTGCTGGCAACACTGGAACATGAGATCATTTATCTGAACGACTGTTTAAAATCGCAGATGCATGCTTCTCCTTTTATTTCTTTCATTCTTTTTTTGCATTTTCTGTAAGCCACTGGTGTT
>JBBIGC010000131.1:24726574-24766110 GCA_037576955.1 Lepidarchus adonis
CTCTCTCTCTCTATATATATATATATATATATATGTGTGTGTGTGTGTGTGTGTGTGTGTGTGTGTGTGTGTGTGTGCGCATGGAATAAGGAATAGTACTTCCCTTCAGAAAAGGAATGGTCTTTTTTAAACCACCTTTTAGACTGAGTGAAATGTTTCCCTTCTCCGCCCAGGGACGACTTTATTTCTTAGCAGGGATTTAACACTCACTCAGTCCCCCCATAAATACAAGCTTCCCCAGCAACCCAGGAGCCATAACTCATCCCCTAACTCTCTGGCTAACTAAACTCATATTGCAGAGAGGAGCTTTGTTTGTCTTTGTTTCTGTTCAGTCCAATCCTTAAGATCACTCTCAGCTACTCGTCCAACAGCCAGTGCCAGTAAGAAGAGCATGAATTGTGGTGTCTGCTTTCTCAGCCACTTGTTTTAGGCTGGAAACGAGGGACTTTTGACAGCTGGGCCCTTGTTGTTGAATGAACAAGTGGCTGGTGGCACCTGTTGAAGCCTAAGCACTTCCACACCACAGCATAAGTAACACTCTTGTTGCAGCAAGAGGCATGAGCATGTTCATCGCCTACTCACTTTTTACAGTACAGCCTTTTGGCAATGCAAATTCATTCTGTGCCAAAGGCCTCACACTTAATGATCAGCGGCAGGAAAGTACAAGATTAGTGTAACTGTGCCACACATCAAGAAATGAGTAGTTTTGTAGTGGAACCAGAAATGTTACACAGATGATGTACTAGGACCAGTGAAAAGTGACGTGTGGAACATTGTGCACATGTTGCATTTAGCAGACATAGACTGCCATTCATAACAGAAGTGTCCCATCAGAGAGTGCCTCTGTTTGTACCTGCACCACACGGACACAAGTCACTGCACATTATGAAGGCTAACGGTGTAATTGTAAACTTGCAAAGGTACCACTTTAAGTCTGTACATTGCAAAACGTTAGCATTTAGTCTGAGACGATACTACCACACAAAGGTCTTCTGATTGATCGTGATCCATCTGCTGCTACCTTTCTGTTTATCTTTGTGGAGATTGAAGCTCTCTGAGGTTTAATTCCTCTCTTATTCAACTTCTGGGACCTTGCACATTGCCACATTTGCGTAAAAAGGCAAGACGCCAAGAGAAATTTTACTCAGTTAGTTCCTTCCCTTTTGTCTCCTGTTCCATCCGTCCTCCCTTCTTCTCATCTGTTTGATCTTACTGTCCTCCCCACTACTGACTGTTCACCACAGGAGAACAGCAGGAGAACAGGTGTCTTTGAAAAAGACATGGCAGAAAATGTGCGGCAGCAGGCCTTCACCTTGCATAAAGATGCCGTGCAAACAAAGCCCAAAACAAAGGCGCTTATTACTACTTCTGATAAACCACCACTGGTGCTCTGGGCCTTTCATCCTTGGTTGTAAGCAGCATGTCGAGGCTTTTGGTGTTGCAGCCCAGGGCCCTGGCCAGCAGGGGGCTCTGTGAGCATAATGGCGAGTGGAATAAAAGCAAAAATGACCGGAAAATACGTATACGTATACGTATTTAAGATGATCTGTAATTGATAGGAAATTTTAAAATGCCTCTAGTGTCACTTTTATGGCGAATATTTACTGGCCGTTAGGCGTAGCTAGCTAAATATTAGTCAACTTTATTTAGCTTAACTTAATTAGCCTACGTTTACATCTGGATGATGACAATCAGAAAATATGAAGGGGTATGTGTCTGGATTGTGTGTTACAAGGCTTCTTAGTGTTTGACCCTTATTCCCTTTGTTTTTTCTGTATTATTTAAATGTATTTGTTTAAGGACATATTAATTACACATAAAGTTATGCTTTATGTGGATGTAATTTAAATTATTAAAGTTGAGAATACGCGCTTTAACCCGATGAGCTGCAAATTCTAATAATATCAAATTACAGCTCGTTTTCCTTAGCGCC
Source organism: Lepidarchus adonis (assembly GCA_037576955.1). Taxonomy (NCBI): domain Eukaryota; kingdom Metazoa; phylum Chordata; class Actinopteri; order Characiformes; family Lepidarchidae; genus Lepidarchus; species Lepidarchus adonis. The sequence goes on from JBBIGC010000131.1 coordinate 24,728,508, forward strand.
GGTGATAACTGCAGCTCCTGAGGGTTAATACAGCCTTGGCTCCTGGCTGCATTGTTTGTCCGGGATGGCTCCCTCAGTGCGCTCTGATGGTGTGTATTCACACAGGCCGATTGAAAGCCTCCCTCCCTGCTTGCATTGTTATTGGGCTTGAGGAGGCCATAAGCTGATCAGCAGGAGCGGCGCGAGCCTAGGCCAATGCCAGGCCCGTGGTTTGGCTGCAGCTCAGAGGATTGATGTCTGGAAGGCAGCGGGTGCCCCACTGTACCTTTATTACGCATCAGCTGGGTACCAAACTAATTTGATAAAGCGCCACTTAATACATCAAGCACACGCTCTGCTGCCGTGGCCTGGCACTGCGACAAGTGTGTCACACCGGCCTGGCAAAAGATGGGCACCGCACTTCAGCCATGGTGTTGAGAGTAAAGCTGAGAGAGTGGAAGAGAGAGAGAGAGAGAGAGAGAGAGAGAGAGAGAGAGAGAGAGAGAGAGAGAGAGACTGCAGCAAACAAAGTGTAGAGAGAGTTTGAGCAAGAAAGGGAAGAGGAGAACAGAAGACAGACGTAAAAGGAGCCAACGAGGTAGTACGAGAGAAACACACTGAGAGGTTGCTTTGGTAATTACTAGCTCTGTGCCCAGGCATTGGAGGCCAGTGTGTGTGTGTGTGTGTGTGTGTGTGTGTTGCAGGCCCTGGTGCTCTGATAATGAAGGGTTAGTGTTGCAGTTCTGACAGTGTTAATCTCCCCATCGCTCTCTTGCCTGAAATTTACCCTGCTGGGCGAGAGAGAGCGGCAAGCCCACCTGACAGCACAGTTTACCCACAGCCTGAGACCAGCTATACACACACACACACACACACACACACTGGGATCAGCCTTCAGCTCCCATCCTCATCTCTGAGACAAAAGAAACAGGAAAGAGAAAGAATAAAGGAGGAGGAATCGCAGAGGGGGAAAACTTTTTCCTTTCTCTCTGTCTTTTTTTTTTAATCCCCTTCCTACTCTCTTCTCCTTCTTATTTGAAGTTTATGAAGTACTGCTTAAGCAGAGTGAGCCGTATGAATATGCATTGCGCCATATGGCTGCACTAGCGCTGGGACTAGGTGTGTCCAGAAGGTAGATCAGCATCGATGCATTATTCTCTCCTCAAATCATCGTTCTGATGATGCAGGAAGGGCCTTCAGTATCACTCTGGCTTAGTGGGGACAGAGAGAGAGAGAAAGAGAGAGAGAGAGAGAGAGCGGAACGGCAGGGCTGATTGTATTTTTAGAGTTCAGATGCTAACCCTGACACAGCCGTGATTAAAAGTGATATTTCTGACACATTAGGATGCGCACGGGAAGTAACCTTCTCCAAAGCCTTCATTATTAGATGCATGACAGACCTGAATATTTATAAAATAGGCTTTAATAATTAATAACAGCAATCTGCTACAGTAATTCATCAAATTTGCACTTCAACAGAGTATCCGTTTTCACTTTAAAATAATAATAAGGAGAATTCTAATGCCCACCAAATGCAAAATTGCAACCTGCCCATGTCTGGAGCTCATCATAAGCTTCGGTGCATTCATGTCATTTAGGTCAATGGAAAAGGCAAACGTTAATAATATTGTTCGACTCGCAGTTTTTTGACACCAGTGCAACTGTCTCTGAGCTGTACTTCTTTTTTCAGTTTTGTCTGCACTAAAAAAGCTGTTGTGCTGTTTACTTGTTGTGTTGCTTCCGTTTAGGGTCTATTGCATCGATAAAATCAGGAAACCAAAACGTTTTAGTGTAGAATATACAAGAAGCTGTTGTGGTTTTATCAAAAGCAGATTCTTTGTTTGAGTCAGCCAGCAACACTTCCTTTTGTGTTCTCTGACCAAAATAGCACACACTTTCAGTAAAGCCGCTCTCTACCTCCTCAAGCTCGTGTTCTTTTTTAAAAACAGCACTTATATCTCTGTCAAATACACACCGCACACATCGTTTTTAACCAAACGCTTGCAAATACTTTTTTGAGACCTGACATGTGTAACTGACAAGAGACGTTGAATTTAAAGTTTGAATGTTTTCATCTGCAAATAAAATCCGTCCAAGTGCATCTCCATTGTTTGATGACATTTGTGTGTCAATATAGCATATAGTGAGTACAAACCCATGTGCTTTAGACATGACCTACAGCCAAAGGCCACAGCAGTAGAAAGTACCCACATACCCTTATACGCAGACAGAAACCATGCTCACCATTACTAACCTGTCATGCAGTTTGCTCTGAGTCTAATTGCAATTAGTCCCAATGTTCACTTCCCACTTCTGTTGTAAAAGAAACAAAAAACTTCAGGAGCAAATGAAATATCTGCACACTGACACATACTTCTGTTTTTTGGAAGCTAAAAAAATCATGTATTTAAACTGCTCTATTTAAGTAATATTCTTATCATTTCAATTCTTTACATTTAGGTTGAAAAACATCAAGTTAAATTGTTAAATTCTAAAATGCTTTCGAAATAATGACCCAGTCAGAGTTTTCCTATTACAGTTTGTAGGTAGATATATGTTAAGCCAGCCCTCCCATTGGTTAGGCCTTTAGGAGCAGGACTGAAGTCCTGTCATACCACCTATATAGTTATGACGTGACAGATGATTTAATCGCTTTGTGAATTTGATTCTTTTTGTGAAGTAAACATCACTACAGGTGATCCTGGACTTATGTCGTACTCAACATTCATGGTTACGTACAGTAGCTGCCCCAAAAAAAAGTGAAAGAAAGTAGATGAATGCACATAAAATAGGGAAAAAGCATAACAGAGCCTCAGGTGGGTGAATGTCTCCTTCTGATAGACTGACAAAAGAACGGCCCCATTGATTACACACAAGCTTATTTACATGAGTAAGTTATTCGACTTACATCACACTCTGAGGAATGGAAGTCGATGACCCCCTGTATATTCCTTCTGGAAGTCCTAAATATTTTACTGACTGGCTCTTTATTTAAAGGACTTTAGAGTTCAGTTTGCCAGTCAGTAACATACGTATCTAGAACTCCCAGAAGGCATATAGTGATGTTTACATGCAGGGTAACATATGTGCTGATATGTCTTTAACAAAATTGCCTTTACAAGGTTTGGTCCAAAACTGAAATAGCTTAGAACTCCTGGAATCTCATAGAGGTGCAAGCAGAAATGTATAGGTGTTTATTACCCACATTTTTGAACAAAGGCCAGAGGAGGATGGGTTCCCCTTCTGAGCATTGGTTCCTTACCTCTGTCACCTTTGACTTGTTCATTAGGGGCTCGGACTCGGTGACAACATCACTATACAAATAACATTGACTTGAATTGAACTGAAAGCTGAGCTCTAGTAGCGCAGTTGTCTAGAAGTTACTGAATATTAAGTATTAGGTAAAATAACAGAATAATAAAATTGCAGTTTTAATAGAGTTAAACTGTAAAAATCCACAAAGTGGCCACAATTCAGTTCCTCCTGCTCATAACTACAAAATTTAATAATTAATATATTCATTTCATCATTTTTTCTGTTTAACACATGCAAGGAATAATCAGCTTAATGTTTAACAGGTGAAAGAGTATGTGTGTACCCAAACCTCAGTTCTCCACTCAAACCTGTCAGACTGTCAGAATAAAAAAGCATTTGACTAATAAGTGGATATTTTGTGCAGTGTGAGGGGATGAAGATGTTTCTGTGTGCAGCTCTGTTCTCAGCGCACCGATAGGAAGGACACAATCTTTAGCCATGTACCTGATGCAGCAGACGTTTAGGGGACATCTGCGACTCATTCCTCTGTGCATAAAATGAGCGGGGGGTGGGGGGTGGAGGGGTTGGGGGGCGGGTGTAGGAAAAAAAAGCAAAGTCTGTGAAGCAGAGCAAATGTTTTAATGGTGGCCTGGGATCGATGTTGTCAGTGAAGGCTTCCTGTCTGGAAATGCAGTTTTTTTACTTAATGTCACCTCCTCCCCTTCGTCTGCGGGAGAGGGTCACGGAGATCTGAGCGGGCCGATAAAACGCTGCGCAGAATTTGAGGGGAATTGCTATAAAAAAGCGTAACGCGCAGGGGATCTGAAAAACAAATTTGAGGAGTAACCTTGGAAATCAATTAAGCATTCCGCTCGGGCCGGAAACGTTTGTGAGGGAAAAGGGGGACACACTTTTTAATTTCTCTGACACCCCCCACCCCCCACCCCCCGCTTTCTCCGGAGACACGCCGCCCGTCAACTCAAGACTCGCGCAGGGCGCTTTGTTGCTCTGCCTTATTTAATTTTTTTAACGGCAAAGTGCCTTATAGGCTGTCAAAATGTCTTAAGAGTCTTGTTAAAGAAATGCCACAACTCATTTCGCTGTAATGGAATTCATATGCTGGAGAGAGGGGAGGGGGGTGCGTCTAAACATCTAAACACACTGCTTTTTAGGTTGGGCACTGGGGTTATCTGAGCGGGCTTGGCATGATTGATGTTATCTGGGGTGACAGGGCTTCATATCAAGGTTAACCTGACGCTACGCAAGCAAAGGAGCAGAGAGAGAGAGAGAGAGAGAGAGAGAGAGAGAGAGAGAGAGAGAGAGAGAGAGAGATGCGCTGAGTCTCAGAGAAAAGAGAGAGTTCGTGTCTCTTTTTGAGGTCTAGATCCTTGTTTTTTTGTTTTTTTTACTTGGGGAGGTCCCAGGATATCTCTCTCTCTCTCTCTCTCTCTCTCTCTCTCTCTCTCACACACGGCAGGTGGAGGCTTCTGCGCTCTTAATTGATAACTAATCGAGCGGCTTGTGCTGTGTTTCCCCCTGGAGGACGGGCCCTAATGGTGGCTTGGCTTACTCAGCAGTGTGGCTCCGGAACTGCTAAATTAAATATGTCCCCGCAGATAATGACTCTGAGTGACAGACTCTGGGCTGGGCGGCACCAGTGGCTTACCGACCCCACCGCCACCACGCCTTGCCATAGAATAGCTTCACCCAGCTCTCCACTCCCTCCTCCTCTCTCCGCAGTCTTCCCCGGACTCCCTCCGTACCCTCCCTCCACCTCCCGCCTCCGCACCAAGCACGGCTCCCCGTGACAAAAATACAACTCAAGCAGTTAATTTGTGCAGATATCAGCTCAAGGGCCCTCAAGAGGCGTTAGGGAGGTTCTCCCCTGGCGTCCTGGCCGTGCCCTGCTGCCAGCCACCCGGCCGTGCCCTGCTGCCAGCCACCCGGCCCCACACCCCCAGAGCTGCCAACTGGGCTAATTAACCTCCATCGCCAGGGTTGCTTTCAATCCAGCTCTGGTTAAAGTGCTGCTTAGGTGACTGTTTTAAAGGGCTTGTATCATATATGCCTTTCTTTAACAGAGTTTGATGTTTTGTGTAAACATGGTTAAATAACATTCAAATTTCAGACTATATGGAACCTGTGCTGCAGATAGGGCCCATGTTGAATTTCTCACAGGAGTGATGTCACAACGTACGAGTTCGTTGTTTAAATCATTTTACCTACAGTATTACAGCCTTTTCACTTTCTGGCTGAGGGCTGTAAGCAGTCTCAAGTTAATGGACTAGTAGATTAATTATACAGGAAAAGGCACAATACAGTGCAGCCAATCAGAACAGAGATCATTTACATATACCTAAAAGGTACAGCGATGGAAAATCAGTCTGTTTATTTCATACACAGATGTAGGAAAATACTTTTTTGTACAAAAATAACCTGTCAAATGATTTTAAAAGTTTATTTTAAATGTCTGTCAGGGAGAACAAATACAAATAAAAGTAAATGAAGAATATGAGCTCTTTATGGACGTTTATCACTGTTCTGAAGCAGAAGCCCCATTGCTGCACGGGCTCTAGAAGCCTCGGACAATTTGAGGTGAAATCTTCATTTAAAACGTCACACCAGCTGCCGTCCAGACCTCCTGTTTAATTTTAACAACTTTGTCTCCTAGTTGTGTCACATGCTTCCTGAGCTTCATCTAAGATGTAAAGTTTGTTAAATTAGCTCAGGGTCACTGACAGCCGTCACCTCGCCTGCTGTTACCGCCTCTGAGCTCCTGCTCCTTTTCTTCAACAGACATTACAAACACTTTGTCTCGTGATTAGCTTTTAGCCAATTGTGCTTTCAAACTGTGCTTTTGCTGCCTAATTGCGCCCATAGCAGCATATTTCCCTTTCCTCTTTGCACAAAATATACTGTGACATTTTGTGTTCATTGTCCTGCGTGCTGTGTGTCTGTGTGCCTTTGTTTCTTGGGGGGCTTGTTTGTTTGTGCTAGCCATGGCGCTCCCCGGCTGGAGTATTGCACTTGGCTGCAGGCTCCTGCCTGGGAGCGCGCATGTGAGAGAAAGAGAGAGAGAGAGAGGGTGAGATAGATATGCTGGGAGAGAGAGAGAGAGAGAGAGAGAGAGAATTTGTGAAAAGTCAGTGGGTCCCTCAAGGTCGGCCCAAAGACAGCACGCAAAGCACAAGGTCACTTTCTAGACTAAAAGCAATAAGTGCTTTATTGATAGAAAAAAACACACACTGCAGATGTGCAACCAACTGATTAATAATAAAACAGATTTGTGTGTGTGTGTGTGTGTGTGTGATGTTATATGCTTGTTGTCCAGAAAAAACAGATCTTGTTTTTTCCTCTTTGTATTTTTGAGCGTAATTGTTCCGTCTGTATGTGTGTCCTCACACTAAAGATTGATTCCTGCAGCAGAATCTAAAAAATCCATTAAAATCTATGCGATAAAAGAGGACAGTGAGATGGAGTGAGTGTGCATGCGTGCATCAACTGCTTCAGCATTCTTCTACACTGCCAGTTCGCATTGTATTTGGGCCACAACCTCTCCATGCTAATTGTCTGACAGCACAGAGTCATTTTTGTTCCTCTTCTTGGCTAATACCTAATACAGCTCAGGTGCAAACGATACTGAGGAATCTCATTCTTATCCTCAAGTAGCTCTGGTATTTTATTTAAGATTTACTCATCGTTTGCCTAGATTTTCAGAACTAAAACCCAAACCAGCTAAACCAGCTCTGTGTGCCATCTGCGTGGCTCATCGGCTGCTTTTACGTGTAAGCAAAAGTAAATCCCAACAAACCTGTTTTTCCTCAAAAACCAGCGAGGAAATGAAAGAGAGGAAAATTCCATCTGTGTCCTCCTCTGGGGAAATTTTCACCCCCCCATACCTCCCAAGCTCCGGCTTCTCATTCCGAACTCCTTTTCCTTTAAAACGTAGTTGGCAATGGCATTGTTTTTAATCATCAGAAGCCAGAAATTATTATTATCGCCTCTGACGCGGCAATTAAAACTTCAGGTCAGAAGCACAACGAGCGGTGATCAGCAGCGAAGCTGAGAAGTTTTAATTAGACGATCAGAACCATTAATGCACAAAAAAAAGGTGTGCACTGGGAAATTAACGCGAACGTCTTAATCAGGGTTACCGACTCCGAAGAGGAGTCAAGTGAACAGAGAGCAAAAAACAAATCATTTCCGCACCACTGGGACAAAACTCAATTAAATATGCATGCAGAAAATGGAAATTTGGAGCATCAGCTCAGAGTGTTGGAGAAAATACGGCTGAATCCGGAGACGGGGTCGCAGACCTGCTTATTGTTATTCTTGTGTAATAAAAATGAAAAAGGGGCCAGATGCAGGGGTCTGAGGATCGGGTCCATCAGTGGCTTTCCACTCGGCTTCCCCGGGCCCAGCGAACACACCCTCTGAGGAGTGGGGGAAACACGTTCCTTCCTGCAGGCTGTAAATTTGCGAAATAAAAAAAATAACACACCATTTTAATGTGGGGGGTGGGCGCAGGTGTGGGAGAGGGGCAGATTATTCATAGGGGGCAAGGGCTCTGGTTCTGCTCCTCTATGGGAAATGGGGGCACAAAGAGTTCGCTCAGGCACACTCCAGAAACCTGGCCTTGTCAGTTAATCTGCCAGGCGGGTTATGATCTTATAGCCACACTTCTTAAGGACAGAAAGGAGAACTCCAGTCATGCTAAATAATGAAAAATAAACTTCCACTCATCTCTGCATTTCCTATGCCTGCTTCACATTAATTGACTCACCACATTATGGAGGTTTTGTCCTTGTCAGTCAAGATATGTTGAAACCTGCACTGAATATTCCACATTACAGCAGTACACCCTGCATGCCACTTAGGCAAGTGTCAGGATCAAGTTCTCGCTTTATGGACAGATACCACATGTAGTCAAGCAGACAACAAGAATATATTTCATACGTATACGCATGTTGTGAAATAGACTCGAGTTCTTCAGTTTCCAGAACATTCTGACTGCAGCAGATGCCTGTTGATGAGTATGTGCGTCGTCTCCTAGCATTTCTGTGTATACCCTGTCTGTCAGAGAGAGAGAGAGAGAGAGGGAGAGAGGAAGAGAGAGGGAAAGAACAGGACACGCCAATCTAAGCAGTCATTAACAGCCACTTCCCCACTCCGGCAGGCTGATTACAGTCAGCACACGTTCACACAAATAATGCACTTCCAACAGCATTATTAGGATTTGAAACACCACTTGATTGGGCATGATATCATTCTGGCACATAAACAGAAGCTCCGCATTAAAGAACGAGACGTGGACAGCCTGGAGAGGCGCGACAGGCCCACTTCAGGAGAGCTTTATTCTTTTGTTTTTTCCCCCCTTTTTTCCCATTTTGTGTCAAAGTTCTGACAAGAAGCAGGACTCGCGATGCCTTTGATGCGCATCTCAGGCCCTGCGGATAAAAAGGAGCACCTCTCTCACTCTTATTGTCGAAATTGTTTAAAATAGTTTGACCGTTTTCGCCAAAGCTTTTCTCCTTATACAGTAACGGAATCACCGGGAGGGGGGGTTTCCTCCGAGCCCTGCGCTCTTTCCACGAAAATCTTGTCAACCTTACAATAAACATCTCCACTTAAGAAAAACAAGTTTGGTTTTAGTTATGATGATCCCTGCTGCTTCGTTTACGATTCAAGGTGGACGAGCATCTTGAAGTAGCTCAGAGTCGGCCTGAATCAGAGCTTTTTCAGGAGAGCGGGTCGAGACGTAGAATTAATAGGGCTTTGCTGCTTGTTACACCTATTTTTGTTAACGTGAAAGCCTCTCCCCTGAGAGGCGGAAGGCCTCCCACAGGAGAGACTGTGCTTTCATCTATGTCCCTACTGATTTTATCGCGCCGTACGCTATCATGTGCACAAAAAAAACGACTGAAGGTAAACAGCAGTGTTACCATAGTGATCCCCATTGTGGCAGAAAGCAGAGGCAATTCTGTTGGCAGGCGCATATTTAAATCAGCAGCTATGAACGGGCCTAGCCTGCTCTTTCTGAGCTCTCATTAATGTCTTAACCACTTTTATTTAATACCTTAGATCCTGACTTCAGACAAAGAAGGCCTTTGAGTGCTTTGAGTCTTTGTGTTGGGCTCAAAATCCAAGCTTTAGAAAGACAGAGTATACTGTGTCCATGGTGATCGTGTACATTAGAATATTATCACAAGAATCAATAGAAACTGACCCTGACTTTAGGGTTGTTAGACGACAGAAAGAAAAATGCACAGAATTTGTGGATAATGGAAAGAAATCACTTCTCAGGAGGTCATTTCCTACAAGAGAAAGCTAGATTGCAGTGTTCAGGAAATCAGTAGTTAAAGCATGAAATAGTGGCACAGTAAACAGAAAAATGACCTTTACTGTTACGCCCAAATGACCTCAATCTTCCTTCTGAGGTGTTCTTAAAATAAATACCTCAGGATTTATGTCTTCCACTTCCTAATAGTTTTTCCAGCTGATTTTTGTTCTAAATTGTGGTCCTCTACAGCGTGACCCCCTCACCCGAGCTCCCGCGATTGTCTAAAGGGTGAAAGTGTGCCATTCGGTGGTGTCTGGATTTGAGTGGTGTGCAGTAGCGCGCCGCTCGGTGCGCGTAATTCCTCGCCTCATTGTTTCAGAGAGGAAGGGCCGAGTGCAACACCCGGTAACTAAGAAAGCATGTGCTGGGACCATGGGCCCCCCCACGGCATTCTGCCCTACAGAACAGCTTAACCTTGATACGTCACTTTAACAAACATAAAAAGGGGCAAAAAAGAGTAACAAAAAAGAAGACAATGCCCCATAATTGTGAGGTAATGTAATTACATGATGGGAATTCCTGATTAGCTCAGCTTATTTGTCACACACATCTTGGGTTCATGAATCTGATTTCCGCTGCATAACAATATTAGTGCATCTGGCGCACGTATTTGAGCAAGAACAGTATGTACTTTCCTTTCCTTTGTTTTTTTTTCTCTTTCCCCCCAGCATTCATTATTGCAGCAAACAGAGCAGCTTTGTATTGACGAGTTTATGAGAGCAGGCCAGAAATAGCACTTCTGGCCATACAGTGTCCAAATACCATCAAAAGCATTCCTCAGATTGCTGTGATAAATAAATGTCCACATCTGATTTCCAACTTGGAAAAGCTATTAAAAATGAACTTTTGTAAATCGTGAATCAGATGTGTTGGGTTATGAGAGGGAAAGGTAGCACAGAGAGGATTCTGCCCTAAAAGGGCAGCTTCAGATCTACACCGGCCCAAGGACGGCCAGGGTTGTTGTTGTTGGTGGTGGTGGTTTGGGGGTTTGAGAGGCACACATTTTAAAGATGTCACAGGAGGACGAAATAATGCACATGCTAACAGTTGGACTGTTTGATTGGCTAACAATGTCTATCTGACCTGGTGTTTGGATCCACCGTGACCCCATTGGTTCTCTGAATGAATGATGACTCTCTAAACCAGAGCACACTTGGGCTGCAGTAGTCAATGGGGCGCACACAGGAAGCATGTCTGTCTCTCTCTCAGCCTGAGATAAAAATCTTTGATCTTTAAGAGACCACCAGGGTGACATTTTTTGCCTTTTTTTTCTCACAATAGAAATTAAGTGAGGAAGTGGGGAGAGATTGGATAATGAAGAACAAAAGAGGAGAAAAGAAGTTAGAAAGAAAGTAAAAGAAGAGAGAGTGGTGCGGTGAGGATAAGAAAAAGGACATGAGAAGAGAGGAGAGAAGTGTAGATAGGAGACGAGAAGAAAAGAAGAGAGGAACAATAGATGTGAGGTGAAGAGAGGACCAATGGAAAATGAAAGAGCTGAAGAGAGAGAGAGAGAGAGAGAGAGAAAGTGTTGAGAAGAAGAGAAGATAGCAGAGAGTGATGAGCAGAGCATGAAGGAGATGAGTGCACAGTGTGAGGGCGCGAGAGTAGATCTGCTGCCTGAAAACGCTCTTTCCGCGCCTTGTAGAGCGTTACGCAGACGCCACTCATGTCCCCCTGCTGTCAGAGTTAAGGCTGAGCAGAGCTCCCATTGGCAGGAGCCTGGGCTTCTTTAGGTAAAGAGAGAGTACGATGTCAGGCTGTTTTTATTCCGCTGTCATGTTGAGGATTAAATCTCCATGTAGTGGCTGCTTGGTGCACTGTTGGGGGTCTGATTGTGATCTAGTTTTGTTGTTGCTTCTAGGTTCTCAGTAACAGAACAGAGGTTTGTCCTCTCGCTAACTCACTCTCTCTCTCTGTCTAGTGCTCACTCTCTCTCTCTCTCTCTCTCTCTCTCTCTCTCTGAATCTCTAGATCACTCATGCTCTCTTGCTTTCTCAGGTAGAACTCATAGCATACACATGTCACGTTCTTCTCCTTTTCTTTCCTGATTGTCCTATAAATGTGTCTTTAGGTTTTATTAACAATAATGTGGCATAATCAACACTTTAAGTCTTTATTCGGGTTACCTTATCATTTTCCATAAAAGATATTGTAATATGGGGCATAAGCACTAAGTAAGAACAGCATCACTCTTCTGGAATGCTTTGTTGAGCCTTATCTGTAGCTGGTAAAAATAATAGTATCTTGTTTCATAATTGAGTAAAAGGCTCATATTTTACACAATATTGCTTCAATTATTAACAATTGCTCTCCTTTTCTCTCTCTCCCGCTCCCTCTCCCTTTCTTAATTACCAGCTGAAAGTGGTTTATGCACTGAAAAGAGCTCAGGAAAATCCACGATGGCCGCCAAAAGGAAAGGTGGCCTAAAACTCAACGCTATCTGTGCCAAGCTGAGCCGGCAGGTGGTGTACGACAGCAGCTCCCAGAATGCAGAGGGAGACCCAAGCCTTGCAGATAACAGTGAGCGGGGCAGCTCACACTATGAAGAGGGTGACCGGCCCGACAGTGATTTCTCCGAAGGCCTGAGCCTGGGCCAGAGCCTGGAGGACGACCAGAAAAGGCGTGAGGCCATTGAGAAGTGGGTGAATGGCGAATATGCCGATGACCCGGCGTCCATAGATGGGGATGAGCCAAGGGGTCTTAAAGCCGGCAGCGGAGATGAGGGTCCCCCAGAGGGCGTGTACATGGTCCAGCCCAAAGGCTGCAGTGACGACGAAGACAACGGGGACGAAGCCGATGCCGTACCTGCCTCTCACGAGGGCAGTTACCATGATGACAGGGACTCTGCAGACAGTCCACAAAAGGAGACGGTCTACCCACCCTCTAGTGACGCCCCCAACTGCCAAGCCTCCTTTTCTTCTCCAGGTATTAGTCTCTCTCTGCATGCATAGTTGGTAGGTCACAGTTGGAAATTGGTTTATGTGATAAAATTACCCAGTGTTAGATCATCTGAATTTAAAAGTAAAATGTACAAGTGGCTTGCCTTATATTCTGATGAACACAACAACAGATCTTATTAAAAAGAAGTAAAAATAAAAGCAAAGTTACAGAAAGTAACAAGTATTTATAGCTCCTTCAGATCAGTTGTATTGGTGACACTGTTATATTGGTGACAAACTTTCCTATTGGCCAGGCCCAGAATGCTGTGTTTACTTCTTGGCATTAAACAGATGTTATTCCGTCCCGCTGCCATGGTACATGGCCATAAGTGGCACGCAGTCTTGTAAATGTTCCCATAGTGAGAGTGATATTTCTGCAGTGTTATCCAATATGTTGTACTGGAAATTTTTTCGAACACATGTTAATGTTCTAAATAGTGTGATATTATTGAAATTTGAGTTTTCAGTGTTTCTAAAAAACCACCAGTTTATTCCACTACTGCTATAGATGGCAATAGTCAACTGTTACAGAACATTGAGTTACAGTCAGTGGAACTGTCCCATTGTTGGTGGTGGATTTTTTTTGTCTTCCCTGAATATCTGGCTTGATGTTTTCAGTGAAGTGCTGACAAGTAAACACAGCATCAAGAGATTTTTTCATTATGGTCATAGCGGTAGATGTACATCTGAACCCACATTTCAACAAAATAACATTTTTAATTTAACATTTTGAATGCACTTTTAGGATAAAATGGCTAAAACCTTTGACACACACACACAGACAGAAACGGCACTAACATCAAGACAAGCATGCTACTCTCAGCAGTTCTGCTATAAGACATGGAATGATGGTTTCCAGTGGTAAACACATCATAGTACAGTCGTTATCAGATGTATAGTATGAAAGGAGTATGATATTGTGCATACATTACTGGTCCCGCAGTTGTACTAGTTTTTCTAACATATTGAAAAGACACTGGTGAATCTGTGTTGTGGTTAAACCTGCATTATTTTGACCATAAATGATTTTCGTTGGATCATGTGACTGTCTTGATTGATCCAGACACCCACAGAAACTAATCTGGAACATTTGAAGTTGACCAGGATGCGCATGTTAAAAAATCTTTAAGTTCTACAAAGGTTGGTATCATAATCATGGGTAAAAAATTAACATATCTGGTCCAACTAATCGGCTAATTAACAAGCCTTTTCCAATCTGAAGTGCACGTGTTGGAGCAGAGAAAGCACTAAAATGTGCAGCACTGGGTACTGATCTCACACAAAGAGCACATCAGCACTCCAATGTCTCTCTTCAGATGCCAGCCAGCCAAGCTGGTGCTGTTGGTTTAGTTTTACCTTACCTTTACCCTTTGGAGAAGTATAATCTCAAGGACAATTTGATGGTGTCAGGGGGCAGGGGAAAGGGAGCAGTGGCTGAAGTCATATAGGCTTAAGTGATCCTGTCTGCTGGAAAGAGAAATCTAGAGTTACTCCACGAGTAGTCAGTGACACCATTGGCCCTACAGTCAGATCTGGAACTGGGAAAACAGGAACTTATGTGGTTTACTGAAACAAGCAAAGAATATTTGGAATAGGCTTACCGAGTATATTGTGTTATGTGCGTAGAAGCAATGAGGCCAAGAGTGTTGGCACGGCTGACCAAGTTTCATATTACGCCCTGGATTACATTTTGAAGCTTTGATTTTTCTCTAAGCTGACTAAATTTAGGTCCTGCTGATACCTGTGCCATCCTAGCTAGGCCTCCGCTGCTCCAGGTCTCTAGCAGTCTGGAGATTAACTTTAAGACACCAAATCCTACTAGCTGCTTGTCAAATATCTCCTGAATAAATAAGAGAGGAGAGCTTGGTACAGATACTCATGAACACTTTATTTATTAAAAAATGCAACTAAGCGCAAGTGTGCATCATCAGTTTTTTCCCTTTTGACCTTTGGGAAATTTAGCTGTATTATATTTCTCATTTGCTTTCTCCTGTCTCTGTCTGAGACGCCATCAGCCAGCTTAGGTGGCACACTTGTTGGCAGCTTCCCTGAAGTGGCAATAACAGGAGAAAACAGCAAAACCAAACATTTACTGCCTTAACGACTGGTTGAACTTTGAGCCTGGTACAGTAGTGCTCACAGCGCAATACCACTCAAACTAAAGTAGATAACAACATGAGATAAGGCCATTTGGCAGACAGTAAAAATAACTGCCTTTTTTCAGAGAGCAGTTAAAATCTGGTTTGTCTGCTGCATTTTTGCTTGCTCACCTCACGTTGCAAAAAATAAATCTATACATCTTTTCTTTTGATCTTTTTCCATTTGAACTGTTTGTCTGTTGCATTTTTTTTCTTTTTTCCCCTCACTGTACAAATAGCAGCTGCGGCCTCTTATACCAAAGGGCTTCTCAAGTAGTGTGCGTGTTTTTGTGGTTTTAATTAGTCACTTTTATTTAATGGTGGTGGAAAGAAACTGTGTATAAATATTGAGTTTCTCGAAACCCACTGCACCTTTGCCTTGGGTGGGCTACGCTGCTTTTGCATCTTGCAACAAAGACAAACTGTTGGAAGGCTACAGTGAGCAGACTGAACTCTTTTCTTCTGTGTTGTTGTTTTTTTCACCCCCTCCCTCTTTGTTGATTGTAACTAGGGCATCTATATTGCCATGTTACTGCGCAGATCACAATTAAAATATTTTTTCCCCCTGTCTTTCAAAGGCTGATGCGGCGCGCACATAATTATGCATATAAACATAGTGGCTTAATTATCTCTCACAACATCAGTGACAATGTAATTAACAAACATTGCAAGATCAATGAGAGAAACTGTGACCTTCAAAACATTTAACTCCTCACACGGAGGCACCGTGTGGATTCCCTATCAGTGCAAAAGCCCGGAATACTTCTCCCACAGCACTTCAATGCCTCACATTATTCACACGCAGGCCACACAGTGGAGTCTGCTTGGTAAAAAAGAAAGTATGAAAGCAATGAGAGAGATGGGCTTCAGATCAGATGAGCACGACCATGACTGCGGTTTGCAATTAGACTCGTTAAAGGTTATGCATTCATTTCAATCTTCTGAGGGGCCGTTTTTTTAAAGGCCTGTATTGTTTAAAGGCAGCCTTGTTTAAATGGCTGATATGCTGAAACAGTACATCATTTTTTATTTGTTTTTATTTCCCTTGATGCATCAGCAATAGTGTTATATCATCAAATTAATCCTAAAATGCAAAACTGGCTATTTTAATCATATTTTCTTGGCAGCTAATGACTGAAAACTATCTCCATACATAGCAGAGTTGAACCTTTTTTATGTCTTCATGTCTTTTAATTCACCTCTAGTCCTCCGCATGTGTATCCTAATCATTTCTTTGAGACAGCTGCTCTCCTCAACTTTCAATGCCTGTGTTTGGCCAGCTAAAGTGAGATTTAGTGCCTATTGGTTATCACACAGTGCAGGAAAAATGTAGCCTAATTGCCTCAAACATAGACAAGGACTGTGTCATAGCCTGGAATGTGCCCGAGCAAAGTGGTGAGACTAAGTGTACTTCTTTTTCTACCCTCTAGTGATGAGGAAAAGAAAAGGAAGGGAGGGAGAGAGAGAGACGGAGTGTGTGTGTGGAGCGTAGCCAGGCAAATCACACCTTTCCCCAAAGCCACGGCTTCCAGGCCACATGCACATGGCATCATTAGGAGGATGTGTGATAAGGCTGAAGAAGAAAAGCTCATTTACATGCTGTTTTAAAAGGTTATCTGCTCTCGGGTCCCGGGCATAATGTACGCCGTTTAAGTCCAATCATGCTACTGACATTGATAGCGTGTCCAACCCACAGAAAGCCATGCACCAGCACTCTACTACTTTCATGTCTTCTACTGTTACTACAGCTACTATTATTACTACTATGAAGACTGGAGCTAGAAATACCACTCCTGTACTATCACTACTAGCACTGCGAGTTCAGTGGAAGCCTACTGAGAAAGAATATTTACACAAAAAATGCATATCAGTTTGGTCTGTTAATATAGATTTTAGAACATTTTCAGCTAAAATTGCAAATAATAGATCATTTTTGCATAACAGAAATGCAGATTTGAGTAAATATTCCGCTAAATCTGTGAATAATAGCTCCTGTGGACACAACAAGTAACAAAAAGCATGGTAGAAAGCAAAAAGCCATAGCTGTTAGGCAGCTAATACAGATTTGACTAACTATGCAACTAATAATAGTAATAATAAATAACGCTTGAATAGCACAAGGGGATTTCTATAGCAAAAACACGATGGGACTTTCCACTCTGTTTGAAATCGTATGGGTGAAATAAGCTCAGAGACATGAGTGGCTTTGATTGGTGTCCTTGGAAAGTGTTCGGGGATGGAGATTAAAAGCCCTGTCCTTACTTTAAAGCTGTGTAAAATCGCATGACCCGACATGACACCCTCTAAGCAGTCATGACCTATACAAAACGCTCCAGTCTCTGGATTCCAGATTTATGAGTGAAACCCTGCTCTTGCAGAATCAAATTCACAGGGGCTGTGCAGCAAACACCCTCTGCAGTGTTCGATGATAAGTATAAGCTTTTCATTGCTTTAGAATGAAATAATACAAATTGTTTTGCAGGTTTTATTTTGGCATCCCAGAATGAACAGCTCAAATGATCTGTATCCTATAGTATCAGAGGAAACAAAATTCCCAATCACCCAAATAAACAATGTGACTCACGTTGTACCGCTGTGCACTTCCAATCGTGTACCCAAAACACAGAAGCAGGTATTTCCTCTAAATACATTGCACATATCTCTTCAATTTTTCATGATCTTTCAATCTGCCCTGATCACCTTTCATTGTAATGTGCCACAGAGAGGAGTAACCCTGATGCTGGGATGGAAATTTGGGGATTATTTTACATGCTGAGAACGAGATGTGAAATGCAGGGGGAGCGACCGATTTAGCAATAACACAGACATACGAGACCAAAGTTGAAATATTTTGGTATTAATTACCAAGGCCATAGCTCACGTTACCTCTGACTGTCTTACGTTTGCCCGACGATGAAAAAAGCAATCAAATAAATGAAAAAAAGGTCTGGACCAGGGCTGGCTGAGGGCCAGGACAGAGTGGGAGAGGCCAGGAGTCCCAGGAGTGTATCTGACACCAGGGTGAAGTTGTCATCTAAAGCAGAGTGTGTGCATCAAGCTTGCTCCTCCTGACAGGCAAACTGGCACAAGTTGAGATTTTTCACAGTCATTTGCATGCACTCTGTGAGCGGCAGGGTGTATGAAAGCATGTGTGCATATCCCCTTACAGTGTTTGTGTGTCCATCTAAAACATCAACATTATTCTTAGTTCTGCAGAATCGTTAGAGGGAGTTAATCAGTACTTGCGTTCTCCAGCTTTTATACCAAAGCGTTTCCTTCCACCTCATCTCTCTGACCCCTCTGCCTAACCTGGATGAAAGTTAATGGGCCAGAATTAATCTCTACATAATGCAATTAAACTATACATTTACTGCGTTTTGCTCCGTCCTTGGGGAGGACGGTGTGTTTTAATGGCCTTCTGAAAGAAAAAGTGAACTTTAAGTGCTCCAATTAGAGGGAAACTTTTAATTGTCCACCAAAGCATTTCCACCCTATGTAGTAAATGTATGGTAGATGTTATCATAACAGAACATCTCATCATTTAATATAATGGAACGCTATGGCAACATACTGTATATTATTTTATAATATAATCTTTTTCTATATATAACTAGATTTGAGAAGCAAAAAATGTATTAAAAAGTTAACATTGTGTTGTTTCTACTCTGTACAGTAGGTGAGGCCTCTGCTCTGCGGGACTATGCAGCCAACACCATGAATGAGTTCCTCCATATGTTTGGTTACGATGACCAGCAGATGCGTGAAGAGCTGGCCAAGAAGATCAGCTTTGAGAAGCTGAAAGCTGCTACCTCAGACCCCTCGTCCATGAGCAGCGAGGAGGCCACACGCCGGGCCCGCTTCTCCAAGTATGAGGAGTACATCCGCAAGCTGAAGGCAGGAGAAACCCTGCCCTGGCCCATTCACTCCAAGCCTGAGGAGCTCAACTCGAAGATTACGCAGGAGAAGAGCTCCACGCTCATGCAGCCCTCTGCCTGCCTTCCAGGGGCCGAGAGTCAGATGTTTTCTGCAGGAATGGAGCACAAGCAGGCCCAGCTTAGTGCACCCCCTGGAAACCCTTCCCATAACATGGCTTCCCGGCCCTCCAAATACGACTTCTTCATCCAGAAGCTGAAGATGGGTGAAAGTCTAAGGCAGCAGAACGGCAACACCTACAAGAGGCCTTCCAAATACGACCTGGAGAACGTCAAGTACCTGCACCTCTTCAAACCAGGAGAGGGTAACCCTGACATGGGCGGGGCCATAGCTTTCAAGACTGGTAAAGTGGGCAGGCCATCTAAATATGACATCCGTAACATCCAGAAGCTCGTGCCTAGCAAAAGTGACCCTCCAATGATGCCAGGTGTTCTTTCCTCCACGCCGGCCACCCCAGCCACTCCTATGATTCCTTCTGCTGCTTCTGCTGGTGCTGTAGGGCCTTCTTGCTTACCAGTGGACCAGGTAGGCCACCTGAGCTTCAACCCTGAATTCATGAAGTCCAGCTTCTCCAAGACAGACTCCATCACTACTGGAACAGTCTCCTCAGTCAAGTAAGATGTATTGTAGTGTATTTCCATGCCAAAATAAGAAACATGTTCCTTTTCCCAAAGGTTAAGCAGCCCATCGTGAGTGGAAACTGTAGGCCAGAGCTGTATGTTAACATGATTGTGCAAATTAATCAAGGATTTAATTTTCAGATGCCCACTGAACGTTTTACTCTTAAACTGGCTATACTCCATCACTGCAGGCGCAGCGGCCCCCACCATAGGCCTGGCACTGATGTATAGCCAGCTCTTTTCCTCACTGAATGAATTACCCATTAAGGCTTAGGAGTCTATGTTTAGTTCATGAGTGGAATACCTTGTAGTTAGATATATTATTGCTAAAACTGTGTCACCGTGGGACGTGAATTCATACATTTTAGCTGCACACTTTTGTTTTTCACCAGTCAGTTTATCTACATTTTGTTTTTGCCTTGTCTTCTGGGAGAGATTAACCAATACATACATTTGTGAAAGTACATGAAGTTATTTGCTCATGGCCTGCACATCACTTCCTCTTTTAGCTTGAGTAGAGTAACTTTTTGTGGTTTAATTAGTGTGTGAGTGTGACTAAACTCCTGAGAACTGGTGGACTGCCTGCTCAGTGCTGTATTGTATTGCTACATGGTGCTTTATTGCCAGACTCATAACTGCAATAATGTAGTCGAGCTTCTGTTTTGTACTCTTTTCTAATTGAACCGTTTCTTTAAACCACATTAGTGGAAAGCAGAACTACTGGTGTAACATGAATTTCTGATTTTCTTACTAGTTGGTATATTTCCTTTTCGTTCCAGAGACTGTGCACTTGAGCTGGCATGGAATTAATCCTGAGGAAAAATAAATAAATAAAAAGATCTACCTGAGAGTTGTCTAAATACATGCTCCAAAAAACGATCAAGGGCTTCAACATATGTTTGCTGTAATTAGAAATTGAGTCTTGAACATTATCATTTAACTTAAGTTTTCAAAAGCTGAGCGTTTTTGTTTCATGAATTTATCCGTTGGTACGATTAAATGAATTAAAATGTTTAAAATTCAGCTTTTTAATGTAATCTTAGACATTTGAGTCACTGTATGTACAATAATCTATTCCATGTCCAGGCCTATGTAAAAGTTTGATCCTTTATTTGCCTTTTTTGTGTGAAACCTGCTGTATGTAGAATGGGAAAATCAGCAGCCACTGTTCAGCCACTGAAACGCGATGCCATAAGAGCTTTAGTCATCCTTCAAATTGCAGCCAATCGAGGGAAAAACTCACACGCACACACTTGCACACAAACACATATGGTCCTTGTCTGACTCTCCTCATCACTTCATCTTTCCATTTGTGCACTCTCCAAAAATGCACATGAATCATTTATACATTCAGAAACATTTTTCCCCTGCTTTCATTTTTGGAAGGCGATGTATCAACATGGGCCTATACTATATATCCCTGATGCATTCCTGAAACAAACTGCTGTTCCACCCAGGAGAATGTATATTGATAGCTCAAAGTTTGAAATAGCTTGTAAGTGAATATTGTGTCAGTTTGTTATTATTAACGGTGGCATATGTTGTCATTAATCCTGTCGCTTTTTTGTGTGCTGTGACAGGAATGGCCTTCCTCCGGAGAAACCAGTGACAGAGGACGTCAACGTTTACCAGAAATACATCGCCAGGTATGCAACTGTCCTTTTCCCCAAAATTTAGAGTCACATATTTTTTTACTCTTTTTTTCCCCTAATTGAAGCTATATTTTATGCTTTAATAAAGTTGGATGTGCTTTGGCAAAAATAAGTTTTGTGCCCTGGCTATAAATTACTTATGAGCAAGCAGAGTTTATGAACTAAGGAAGAGTAATTGAATTAAAGGAAAGCGAGTGAGTAATTTCTCTGGCCGTGCCGTATTCCCTGCCAGCACTACGCTCTATGTATACTGATGGCTAAGTCTGCGAAATCTTAAGCAAACATCGAGAAATGTTTGTAAATACATTTCACACATTAGCTGCTCTTCATAACCCCAACTCTGCCGTGTTCACACACAGCTGCGTCCTCTTCAGCAGCGTTTCTGTGAAAGCGAGCTGCTCAGAAAATGTTTTTTTGTTTTTCATTTTCAATATCTCCCCTGCAAATGAAGACACTGAATCAAGTCAATGACAGCCACTCACAAATCTAGACAAAGCACTGAGATAGATTCAGTGTTCTGCCGTATCGGCCCCTGTGTTCATTTTGTCGCGACACTGGGAAGGTGATTATTATTTGTTTATTTATTCTGGTTTTTAACGGGAGGGGGGAAAAACAGCATTTCCAAAAGGCAAAGAGGCTGTGGCGTAAATGATTAGTCTCCCAAGCCGTAACATGAAGGCCACAAATCAAAGCCCAGGCACTAACAGACACACACGCACACACACACACACACTCACGGGTGCACAAAAAAAACCCTCCTTGGACTGATTACATTTTGCAAGAAGATTTAATTAAGGAATTTTTAATGAGGCTTCTGCTGGCACTGCCAAGAACTGTTTTGATATTTGCACTGCATAATGCATAAAATTTGTCTAAACATCTCGGCAGTTGATGCGCAGGGAGGCAGCAGATAAGCCCAGATACAGTTTCAATTTCCGTGTTGGGGAAAATAAGAAAGGGAAGAGAGGAGGAGAAAAAAGGAAAATGAGGACTCATAAAAAGGGCAAATGCGGCCTGGTACGTCTTGGCTGTTGGGGTGGGGGGTTGTTTGCGGTGCTGGGGGGTGGTTAGGAGGAGGATCATCACTGCCTTCCACGCTAATGAGAGCACACTCGTGCTAAAAAGCAGCTTTGTAAACTTGTCTACACCCACCTTCCCCCTTGCAAAAGGGGAAAAAGTTCTTTATCTCCACGCGCCGCCACAGTTTGATGTTTAAAGAGCTTCCCTGGTAGTGTTTAGTCGCAGTTTTGCCTCTTAAATGCTTTCATGCACCCACCATTGCTCTGCACTTTGATCAGCGTGTCTCTATTGTAACAGGAGATGTGCGGCAATCTCTGTATTGTGGCAATATTAATATTTAATCTGCTGCTGAATAGCAGCGGCCCATTAGCCCCCTGACGCGGCAAGTGGGAATTGTCCAGAGGCAAAGTGATACAGCTGGGTGATGAACAGGGGGGTGGGCAATTCTCCCAAAAGGGGCCCAATGTACACAGGGCCAAGCGGAGCAAAGCATGTATGTATGTGTGTTGCACTTCAGGGTGATTCAGAACGGATTGTGTTCGTAACATAAAAAATGTCAAATTCTTAGCTGAAGTGGTGGGAGTCTCAGCTGAAAAATGTGAATGGGTGGAGATACAATGATGAAATTTGGTGAGTATGTGTAAATGTGTCATTTTTTCTGATATCACCAAAGCAGCCAATTAGAAACTGTTTCATATATTGACTATGGGCTGGAGAGTCATTGGTATATTTCAGGTGTGCTGAACTTCTGTGTCCAGCACAATTTGGTGATTTCTCTGCTTAAATACACCTTGTTTAACTGTAAATTGCCAGGTTCGGGGAGTACACTGGTATGTTTGGAAAAAATAATCAAATTCCTCAAAAAAAGGCGACAAAAAACTTTTTCTCTGATTGGGCCCTTTAAGTAGTAAACACCTGAAACCCTCACCAACCGCTAAAAGGTAGTGGATTTGCTGTTCAGTTAGCTTAATGAACTCAGCAGTGTGATCTGTAAAAGCAGCCTTGGGATAATCCAGGGCTCTGAGGGGCGCACGAGGAAAAAATTCTATTACTTAGCCTTTTTCTCTCTACTTCAGCAGATGGTGCTCTTGGCAGCGGCAGTGCAAATGTTTATTTGTGTGTTTTGAGCTGTAATTGGAGGTTTTTAACAGTCATCATCGTCAGGGTTATAATCAGCCTGTAAACACTCAGGAAATGGGGCTCTTTAAAGCAGTGCCAATCTGCGGCAGGCTGGGCCAGTCAGACACAGAGAGTGAAGAGGGGGGAAATAACACACAGGCACACTCAAACCTTTCTATTAGGCCTAACCTTTCCCTGATTAAAGCACAGCCTGTTAACCTAGAGTGCTGAGCGCTGATTTGGCAGGGTTTAAAGCATGGGCAAATGAGTGAATTACGTCTGGGGTTACAGTTTAATAAGAGTCTACCTACTGCTTCTGAAGCCAATGGAACTAATTTGGTGGAGATTGCTGTGACTGAAGTGTGAATTGTAATCACATGGTTGTGGAAGCGTGGGCAGGTATGAGATCGCGCTTTTCTCTATGTGTTTGTAGTCGCCCATAATGGCTCTGTGCTCCGTGAAGATGATGCTGTCGCTGTGAGGGTGTTTATCAGTCGAGGATAAAAGGCTAAATTGCCCTTTAAAGCTCGGCCCCGTGCACATAGAGGTCACATTTCACTTCCTTGCAAGAAGTGGCTGAAAATCACTCATTCAGAAGATTTGGGAAAGGTTATGTTTTAATTACATATAAAAGCGTTCTTTCTTTTTCGAAAGCAACAGTAAACATGTAGGCCCTGTACAGGAGCTGATATCTAAGTTTACTGTGGAAATGGGGCCGTAATGATTTTGTGGTGATTGTGTTTGCTCACAGGTTTTCCGGCAGCCAGCACTGTGGACACGTGCATTGTGCCTATCAGTACAGGGAGCATTACCACTGCATGGACCCCGAATGCAACTACCAGGTAAGTCTACCTGTCTCAACAGACAATAATCATCTCACACCCGCCAGATGTATCATTCGTAGGCAATGCTGTAGATGCAGTCTCCTTCATAGTCAAAATTTAAAAGTTAATTATATGTTTCCTTTGCTAGTTTCCAGTAGTTTAACACAGTGTTTCCCTGCTCCCAACACACCTGATCCAAATAGTCTCCTCATTAACATCTCCTTACTGAGATGAGTGTGTAAAGATGTGCAAGGCAGTAGGCTTTTAGGAACAGGGTTGCGAAACGTTGGCATAACATGTTAACTAGATAACTGTGTACATCTTAGATAACTAAATTGCAAAAAAAAATCACATATTTTATCCCTAACCTTTCAGAATGTCTTCAGGTTAAAAAAGTTATTGGGTTATTATTCTGAAAAAAGAATCCTCCAAGCAAGAAATAGAATAAATATGGATAAAACATAATAATACTAAGTGGAGAGTGTGAGTATATTCACTGTTATCATGATTACATCTAATTATGCCGCAATACATTTTCCTTAGTGTGTTGACCAACAAACTGCATGTTTTATTCCAATAAAAGCACAATTAACTGTGTTTCTGGATGTCGTGTAGTGTGGCGTGTGAACATAAAATTCATTGTACTCATAGTTTTGATTTTAAAGGTTGCACAATTTTTCTTATTAAACCTCATGGACAAACTACAGAAAAAACATGATGCGTATTGTGTATTAAGAAAATGTCTTCAAGTGCCCTAGCAATACTTAGAACTCATCTAATAACCAAAAAGAGTGAATTTGTGAGTTTTTTTATATGAATCATGTTGGAAGAAAAGCTATAAATCAGTGAACACACCTCAGGTCCATTAACCCTAACAAAAGTGTGAAGGAAATAGGCTCATAATGCTAACAGGTGGTGATTTGCCTTGATTAATCATTAGCAACGTTTGCTTTGCTTTTTTGACTAAATTATTCTGTTAAATCGTCATGGTGAAGTAGACTCTCAGGCTCCAGCTCTCACCATTCTCGCTGCCAGACAGCTTGATAAATGAGATAATGCAGGCCGAATAATGTCGTAGTCTAACAGCCATGGTTGAGCGCCCTTAAACAACCGTCCCTCATGGCTTCCGAAGCAGTCAGAGAAAACAAGCAAAGTGGTTTCTGGACACTTGGCTGATGGGAGGACAAGTCCATAACTCAAGAACTCCCTGTCAGGAAAGGAAGTGACACTAGTTTTTTTTTCACCGCTTACCTACTGTGCTTCTGATAAATCTGTGGGTGTAGGTGATTTAAATGTGCTCTTGCTTTACGGCAGGACAGAATCAAATGTAATCTCAATGGGTAAAATTCAGTCGTACTCAGCACCGAGCCTGCGCCGACTCACGGTTGCATTCATTTCAATTGTACGTTTTCTTTTTCTTCTCATGGTGAACACCTCAGAAGGCTTTTTTTTTTCTTGAGGGCATGTGCTATTACTCTGGGGCCACTGCTAATCCCCTTTCACATTATTAATCTGATCCATGTCCCGAGAGTTGTCATGTACCGCGCAAGCGAAATCAGCATTAAGCAGATCAGAATGCTCAGGCGATGGAGCTTCCTGCACATATGGTGGAAAAGGAGCAGGCAAATACAGGCTGATTTGTTGAAGACGTCAAAAATCCTTATGCAACCAAAAGCTGCTCAGCGCTCTTCCACTCTATGAAGATCTCTCTGGTTGTAATCTCCCTCTTCACTTTTAATCAACTGATTACATTTTTCAGTGCAAACATGATGAAATCTTGTAAGTAGGCGAGACAGCTGTCGCATGAAACGCATTCAGTTTAGTGGCTCGCTTCGGGCTCTGTGGAGAACAGTTCCTCAGACTATGTTTTTTCTTCTCATTGTTGAGGAGCGTTTATAAAGTGCTCATTATTAGGACGATTTGCTCAGGCTATCCTTCAAGCTTCTTACTGGCTCAGTGACACACAAGCTAAACTCCCAGATGCTTGCATAGATGTTCCTAGCCTTGTAGAAAGGTGAGGCTCAGATGAGGAGGCTTTTGGAAGTGATAACTCATGAAATGTTACATGACACAGTGGTGGAATATTATCCTGCTGCTGCCAGCCTCTGCTGTGACAGCGGCCCTGCCTCTCCTTTCATGGCCTTGTGCTCATCCCACACGGTGGTGGGAATCCTAAAATAAATGTAGCAGGTCCTCACAACCCCTTATGACCAATCCAACTGAATCTGCCTTCTCTGCCTCGCTGTATTTACCATCCTCCTCTTCAGGGTCACATCGCCTAAACGCCAACTTATCACATTACTTGACATCTCAAGTACCTGCTTCCCTCAAATGTTCACCATTGTCTTTGTCACATACTAAGCCATGGAAGCCTTTTTATTTCTCCTGACTGTAATATGAAAGAGGATATGACACAATGTCTGCTCAAAGGAGACGTGTATATTTCTGTTAGCAGATTTATTTCTTCCCTGCATGTAAGATAAGCTTGACATATACTCAATTAGCTTTTGCCTTTTAGATGTTTCTGTCATTTTTTTTTGTCTCCTGTTGCACATTTGTGTAGAAAATATGGATTCACGTCAGAACAGGCTCATTGATTTCAGCTTCTCTTGTTACAGTTCCTGTAACATCAGCTTAAGCCCAATTACTGCAGATTTGGTTGCGCGCTCCTCTCTGGAGTCAGCTTTTCCCCCTCCTCATCCTTTTGTTTTTGCCTCTCACCGCTGTGCCGTGTAGGAGGTTTTTCATTTTGGGAAGGGAGTTTTAGCATATTTCCTTTTTTATTACCGCCTAAACCCTGCACGAAAATCACGCTTTAATACTTTAATTAAAAATGGAATCATATCTCAGCTGGGGAATTAAAAAGGGAAACATTTTTGGTTGGCTTGTTTGTTTGTTTGTTGTCTCTTTTTCCCTGTGCACGTTTGAGAAACCATCTGCATGGAACATAATTTTTCAGAAGCCGAGAACATCAGAACTGTGATCTTGCATGTCAAGTGATCCGTCTTAATTAAAAACCAGAAAAAGCAATAAAGATGCGGGAACTTGGAAGGAAATATGGCAGACTGAGTATACCTACACTCTGGGTATTAGGGAGGTGCTGAGGAGAAAGCTCGTCAGGTCTGTAGTTGGGCTAAGAGTGGGAAGGAATGGAGACAAAAAGTTCTTTTTAACATTTTTTAATATAGCAGCTTCATTTTTTTACTCATGTTTAGGATGCTTGGACTGAGAATATTGCTCATTATATAAAACCTATTACATTACAGTTATATCAGTTATATAATTATTGTTAATGTGAGTTCACCTGCTAGCTATCCCAGTCTGGGACCTCCTGCACTGGGCACATGCATCATGTTGGCTGCCAGTTGGCTCCAGTGCATTGCAGCTGTTGCCTAATTGATAAAATAACATGTCGCTGGTTTTCTAAAGTACAGTACACTCCCACACCCCCTGCATACACATACACACACAACCACCACCACCACCACCACCGCTCCTGAGTAACTTGCTGCTGTGTTGCTTTTGACAGAGATTCACGAGTAAACAGGATGTTATAAGGCACTACAACATGCACAAGAAGAGGGACAACTCCCTGCAACATGGCTTCATGCGCTTCAGTCCACTGGATGACTGCAGCGTTTACTATCATGGCTGCCACCTTAATGGCAAGAGCACCCACTACCACTGCATGCAGGTAAAGACCACATGTTCCAGTACACAAGCACACTGATTCACCTTTACCTGCTGCGGGATCATTTGCAGATCAATTTTTGCTGCTTCTGGGGTGCTAATGACAGGATATATATAGTACTGCTTAAAGTTTGTCATCCCTTTAAAATGTTCTTCATTAAATAGGACCTAAATCATCATTTTCACACAACACAATTACACTAATCAGAAAAATGTAAAACTTGGTCATTTATTTGCTGAAGAATTATCCTATAACTGCAAGTGGCAAAACTAAGTGGATCTTTGTTTAAAGATCTGGTAAACCCACTTCATGCTGCAATAAATGCAACTTCAACAATAGTAACTGTTGATCAGTGCTGCACATTGACTTGAAGGAATTGTAGCCCAATCATGTGTACAGAACAGATTCAATTCTGGGATGTTAGTGGGTTTCCTCACATGAACTGCTAGCTTCAGGCCCTTCCACAGCATTTCGTTTGGCCATTTCAAATAATTATCTTTATTATTCTTCTAAATATTATTTGGTAGAATTATAGACATTATTGGGGTTGTTGTTTTGCAGTGTGTCTCACTTTCAACGTACCTTAAAAATTACTGGAATTTAATATTCCATCAATATTTGCAGACTGTCTTGGTCCAGATGCAGCAAAACAGGCCTAAATCCTGATACTGTCACCACCATGTTTCATAAAAGGGATAATGTTCTGCTAATAATGTGGTGCTTTGCTTCCACCAAACATTGTACTTGTCCTGTAAACAAAAAAGTTTTGTTTCAGTCTCATCCATTGACAAAACATTTTTCTAATAGCCTTTTGGCTTGTCCATGTGATCTTTAACTGTTGACAGGCATTTCTATTTGCAATACTATCATATATACCAGTGGTCCCCAACCACTGGGCCGCAGACCGGTATCGGGCCGTACAAAATATTTTTATTTAAAAAAATAAATAAAATCTCAGTCCATAGCATCTAAATGTGTTTGAGACATCAACCTTGCCAGTATTCTGGTTAAAATTCATGAGGGAAAACCCTGAGATTGCCACAACAGCACTGAAAACGTATTTTAAAAGGAAAGTTTATGCGTTACTATAGCAACCAGAGCACATAAGCGGCAGAGAGGAGGACGTTATTGCCGCATTTCAGGAGGACGCTGTTAATAAAGTTACATAATTACATAGTGGATTCATGTTTATTATTATATTTACAAAATACCACAGTTTTTGTGTTGGTCGTATCATTTTATTTTGTCCATGAAAATATTGTCTGACATTAAATCGGTCCGTAGTGCAAAAAAAAGGTTGGGGACCCCAGATATATACAATTGTTGTTTTTCTTGTTCTGGACTCATGGACATTAACATTATGAGAGAGGCCTTTAGTTACTTAGTTGTTACCCTGGGATCCTTTGTAACTTTGCAGACAATTAAACACTTTGCGCTTGAGGTGATCTGTTGGTTAAGTACTCCTGGGGAGAGTAGCAATGGTCAGTATCCTCTATTTGTATGCTACCTGTCTGAGTAGGATTCATAGAATCCAAACATTTTATAGATTATATATAGTTTTCAATAATGATTAGAATCATCAACATTTTTCCTGATGTCACCTCCTTTGTTCATGCCATGGTATACTTCCACAAATGTGTGGTTTGAAGATAAAATTTTAATCATTCATTCATTCATTCATTCATTTATTTATTTATTTATTAATAATTTATTTTTTATTATTATTTTCTCATGTCACCGCATTGATGAAAAACACTTCTAATCTCACATTCAGGTTCACATACATTTGCCACTCAAAGATAGTAGGATTGCTTCATTTCCCACAATAAATACATTTAAAATAATATTTTGTTTCATTTGTTTAAACTGATTATCTTCTTTTAGGACTTCAATCGAGTTGATGTTTTAGGTCATATTAATACAGAAAAGTTAAAAGGTTCATAAACTTTCAAATACCACAATGAATGGGTGAAGGGTTCAGTGATAATTTTATCCACAATTCTGGAAAAGAACAGTGAGAAAACAATGTGTAGTCTCCGATTTCAAACTGGGTAAAAGATCCCACTGCTGTATGGCAGGATTTAATGTCTACCCAATGACACTATAGCCAATATATCGGATGGCATGTAGATTGGTCATGGAATATAGCAGCACATGACAAGCCTCAAGAATAAAACCTCGTTCTCCATGCCAGCCGTAAGAGGCAGGGACAGAATGAGATCTGGCGTACCTAGGCCTATAAAAGGAAGTTCCAGTTCTTCAACTTTTTCCATTAGGCCCGAATTACCATTTAAGAGCAGTTTTCATTCGTTTGACAAAAGGTGTCATAAAGTAAATAAAAGACAAATTAATAGGATGAACAAGACAGCCCTCTGCTCCCCTCACACTCTCTCACTCCTTAATTGGCAAAGGATAAAATTCGGTTAGTTGTTTATATAAACTCAACATTTTTCATCTTTTAGTACCAAGCAGAGAGTTGAAGATTATATCCCATTGGATTTGTTTAATTTTTTACATCTGCTTATTTTCAAGGTGTCATCAGGCCGAGTGCTTTCTCACCGTGGGGAGCGTCGTCCAGGGGCAGATGGCTTAAGATATATTCTTTTTAAACCCCCCTAACGGCGTAATTGTTATTAGACATTTCAGCTTTTGTTTTAACAGCTCTGAGAACCAGCAGATGTTGGCACCCGTTCTCCTGATTTACAGGGGAAAAAACAGAGTGGCATTTTTTTCATTGTTTGACTGAATATGGTGAAGTTGCCCTGTTTGCACGGCTGAAAAGTGCCAGGGATGATATACAATTGCTGGTTTTAATTCAAACATTAGTCCGTGTTTCCCTGCTGCCCGGAGGGCTCCTGAGTGCTGCTGCTGAGTAACAGAACAGTTCAGACTAAAGAAAGTGACAGACTCTGTGCCTAGCCCCCACCATTTATCCCCCCCACTCCTTGTCCCAACCTACATTTGTTCTGCAAGGTAAAGCAAGGCAGAGACAGTGGCCTTCTACTACAGTTGTATGTGTGGAAAGCCTTAAATGGAAGAAGGTTTCTAACCACACATCAGCCCACTATGTTGCAGTTGCATTGGCTTAGTTATTAAGGTCGATCTTACACAAGTTTAGTATCGTTTTTTCATTTGCACCCGAGCTGCCTTTCGGTGACCCTGTTGCATCTGCCTGCACCGAGCACTAATAGGTTTTCCTGATGTGCAATCTCCAATCAAAACCATGGGTGCAATCACACGACTGTAATCCCAACAACATGATCTTGTGCCATTGCCCTGTGTCTAACTTTTACCACAATGTATTCAAATCATTGCTGAATAAACTTCTGTTTACAGCTCTAGAAAACATAACAGACCACTTCAGTTTTATCACTTTCTTTGGTTTTACTATGTAGAGTGTGGTTTTTTTTCTTCCATAAACCATTGACAACATTTCCATAGAATTCCACATAAAAGTAATGCACTTTTAATTGCAGAAAACCAGTCAATATAACCAATTTTTTTTTTATTTGAATAATGCATAGAAATCAAGATTTTAAATAACACAATACTAATGTCTGAGCTTTTGAAAATAATTCACATATTCCATTTCATCCATTAAGATGCTGCTGCAGGAAGGACGTGATGTTTTTTATATAGTTCTGCTTTTAAACCAATGTGGTTCAGGTGATGAATTAATGAGTACCACATTAAGCGAAATGAGGTCTAGTAGTGTTGGAATTCCACCACAGACTCTACCATATTGATGCTGATTTAAGAGAAAAACAGAAGTGCTTTCTTATTTTATTTTCAGATCTCTATAAGTTCAGAAAAGTATATTATAGTTATATATAAAAAACTATATCTAGTTTTTCTGCCTTTTTTTGCTATATGTTGTTGTAATTGTGCAATACCATATGTATGGGCTGCACCATTGTAAGTAAAGTTGTATCAGACGGGTGTCAGTGCAGCCTGGAACATCAGTCCCTGTTCATTGAAATGTGCACAGTCACCTCATTTGCCTTCTCACCTGGGTGCAAAGCCCGGTTTTCATATTTCATGAGTTGTTCTTCTTTTTCAACAAACCTCAGATCTTGAGACATTTTTTAGGTCAAAAGTTTCTAAGCTACCCACATTGCGTTCATCGCCAAACCTTTTTTTCTGTTCAGAGGTGTTGTTTCCAGTGCCCCTGCAGAGTAGAGAAATCCAACCACCAGCATAGACTTCAGAGTACTCATTTTCCTCTTCTGCAACCTTCTGAAACCCACAATGTTTACTGCACTTCGTCCGCCTCTGCTGCACTTCTAGTGAAAGCACCTTTTTTTTTCTCTCCCATTTCCATCAGGTGGGCTGCAACAAGGTGTACACCAGCACGTCTGATGTAATGACTCATGAAAACTTCCACAAAAAGAACGCACAGCTGATCAACGATGGCTTCCAGAGGTTTCGCGCCACAGAGGACTGCGGTACTGTAAACTGCCAGTTCTATGGGCAGAAGACCACCCACTTCCACTGCAGGTGATGATCATGCTACTTCTGTCTCCTGAATCAGTTAGCCAGAGCTTAATTGCACCCAAGTCAATTATACTTCAAAACTATTTAACTAGTCTTTATTTGTTTTTTATCCTCATAAAATTGTAGTATACAAATAAATACAAATAAAATGAATACAGTAAACAGGTATTCTATGTATGTCAATGTTCAGTTAACTATTTTAAGACCTCTCCATGTGGAAGTCCAGTATTATTGTACCATTTTTGCGCAATGCTTCATTAGATTAAATCAAGTGTACTGCTAATTAGAGATGCACAATCCCGATCTGACAATTGTGTGACAATTATTTTAATTCCTTTTAGTTCTTTTACTGAGAAGTTGCCTTTGTTTATGAATACATCACTGTATTTGACCTTATAAATTGCTTGCATGTGAGAGTTCATGGAAATGTAGCAGATTGTGTTCATACTGAGTGCAGACCACAGTATCGAACTGAAGTGCAACCAAATGTTTAAATATCAAAAATGATCGGATTGTTGACTAAAGCAATCGATGTACAATCCAATCATGATGACACTCGTGATTTACACAACTACTGCTGATGGAGTTTCAAAAATCCACACAATAGAAGAATCTGTATTCTTTTAACAAACAAAATACTACCATACTATACTACCAATAATAACAATAATTAATGTGTTTTGTTGTTTAAAAAAAACATGTACTACTGCAATAAATAGACTTTAGACAAAGTTTAAGATATTGTTTCCGTGATAGCATCCAGGATTGCTTGATATAAACAAAATGATAGTATTGCAATTCTGTTACTTTTACTTTCACAGAAACTCATCTAGGGCTTGGTTAGAGAATGTGTTTGTGTTATGCAGCCTTTTTTCTATATCAGCATTGCGAAAACCAAGATTGCAATAGCAAATAACTTATAACTATATAAGTTATATAAAAATAACTATAAACCGTACAGCTCTACCATATGAAAGAACTGGGAATTAACTGGCATTCATTTCCCACATTTTCTCAGGCGCCCTGGCTGCACCTTCACCTTCAAGAACAAGTGTGACATTGAGAAGCACAAGAGCTATCACATCAAGGATGACGCATACGCTAAAGATGGCTTCAAGAAGTTTTACAAGTATGAGGAGTGCAAGTACGAGGGCTGCGTCTACAGCAAGGCCACCAACCACTTCCATTGCATCCGCCAGGGCTGCGGCTTCACTTTTACTTCCACCAGTCAGATGACCTCACACAAGCGGAAGCACGAACGTCGGCACATCCGCTCATCCGGCGTCCTGGGCCTAGCTTCTTCCTTCCTCCTGCCCAAAGAGGAGCAGGAGGAGTCAAGCAACGATGACCTGGTGGACTTCTCAGCCATTAGCAGCAAGAACTCCAGCTTGAGCGCTTCACCCACTACCCAGCAGCCGCCTTCCTCTGCCATGCCCCACCTGATGGCCACGCCCACCACCTCAGTGGCCTCCGGCAGCCACAGCGTCAAGCCAACCACAGCCTTGCCCCCTGCCAGCCGCATGTCCACCCTGCTGTCCCAGGCCCTGCCCAGCAACATGCCAATGGCTCTCGCCATGGCCAGCGGTGCCCTCGGTGGGGCCACTAACCCTTTCTTCCCCCTCCTGCCAAGGCTGCCCCTGCAGCTCCCACCCAACGCTGCCGGCATGATCTCTGCATCCAGCTCCGGAGTGCACTCCACACCCCGGGATTCCCTGGCCCCCAGCTCCAGCTCGGCTGGGGAGGCACCCCCTGCTTCAACACCCACCTCTTATGCTGCTTCCTCCATTATGGAGAAGATCTCTGCCAGTAAGGGCCTGATATCTCCAATGATGGCCAGGCTAGCTGCTGCTGCCCTCAACCCTGTCAACAATTTAGAAACAGGTTGGTGAACTGCAGCACAAACTTATGCATCAACACCAATCACACCATCTACAGTTCTATTCAACTTCTATTTTTTGTGAGCAGAACAACACAACAGAGCTGCTTCAGAGTTGTCAGTGATGCAACATGACTAGTAACTGCAGCAGTAAACGTAGTGCAGTGAAGAACAAATATAGACAAGTACTAATGCAGTACAGTGACTATTACAGCAGTTCCTATAGAGAAGTACTGGGCTGTATAAGGCAGTATTCATAGTGATGGACACTGGAGAGTGTGAAGAAGTACACCTTAGGAAATAGCGGGAAGTTTAGAATATTATTTGAAACCCTTATAAGGAAGCATGTTGAAAAATTTAAAAAAAAAGAAAGAAGTTTGGGATGATTTGTCATTGTGAACAAACCACAGCACAGCTCAACACAACGAAAGGCAACACCTGCGTTTGATCCATGTAGGAGTAGTGGGCAGATGACGTGGGCAGTGCCCAGGGATGGCACCTCAGTGGTACCTTTATGGGTCTGGTATATCAACTGGGGGCTTTGCGATCAGAAGGGCAACCCCCTAACTTACACTACCACTACCACTTCAAAGTAGATTTTAGTAATGGTGTATAATCTCAGTGAAAAAGAAAGGACAAGCTAGTATGTTCCATCTTTTAATTTTGCATCCCCTCCCCAGTTATCCTCTGTCTGTCTGACAGACAGGAAAAGGGCACTCATGGGCCATCGGCTCATTTGGTCCACAGACAGTACACAAATCTCTGATTTCAGGATTAGGGCAAATATTGAGGGGCTGGTTTGCTGTCCTAGACCCTTTATTGCAGTGATCATTGCCTCGATACCCACAATCCATTAGCAGATAAGTGCTGCAGTGGTAGTGAGCGGCCCCTGTAAAGCCGCCTCTAATAGCATTCTCAGGAGGTTCCCAGAG
This sequence comes from Lepidarchus adonis, assembly GCA_037576955.1. NCBI lineage: Eukaryota > Metazoa > Chordata > Actinopteri > Characiformes > Lepidarchidae > Lepidarchus > Lepidarchus adonis. The sequence goes on from JBBIGC010000131.1 coordinate 24,763,320, forward strand.
TCTGTGTTCTACATGCTTCCTCATCATCAGGCTCTTATCTGAGCATGCACTCGTTCCGACCAAATGGAGCCTGAATAAAATTAAGTTGAGAAATTGAAGGTATAAAGCATTTTTTTTATGCAGACTGATATAGAGGGGGAAAAATAACTGAAATTGTTGAAGCAGAAATGACTCAGCGCTCCTTAGAGGTGTGTGTGTGTGTGTGTGTGTGTGTGTGTGTGTGTTTATGGAGTTGACTTCTTTTTAACTTTCTGTATCCAAGTTAAATAAGAAAATCACAATTGAAAATTAAATAACATTGTTATATTACAATGTTCTAACTGGTTTCAGACAGGTTGTAGGAAGTTCTGAAACTACTGAGAGGTTCATGTGTCTAAACAGAGCAGTGGATGATTCTAACTGAGATAACATTTCAGATGAAGGTGTGGGAAGGATAATATTCAGAATGCCTTGTATTTAACACAAAATGTCCAGAAAGCAACAAAAATATTTGTAAGGATAATCACTCTCATTGCCCGCCCACAAGTCCACCCACAAACGTGACCCCTTGCTCAGGTCCATTAGCTCACTTTATTATGTAAGTTCCTACATAGGTGACTGCATTGTGTGAATGTGAGGCTATCTGTGAAACTAATAAAGAAATGAGAGGTGCAAAATGTCACATCAGAGTATTATGCAGCTTTTTTTGTGGGGAGAGAGAAAAATGTGTGTGTATATATACACACACATAACATTGTGTTGCCTTTGTTGTGGGGAGAAAAACAAAACAAAACATTAAGGTCGATATCTGTACAAAACTGATTGTAAGTAGCTAATAAATGACTGATCTTATTATTTATTTATTTGAAGGAAAAAAACTCTTAATAAACTTAAAAAACAGTTTGCATCTACTTTATAATATATTTAAATCCAGAATCAATTATTTGAGAGGAATATAGGGGGAAGTGTGTTGTCTCATCAATAGTGTGAATATCATTACAGCTAGAAATCATTACCACTGCCACAAATTAGAGAAAAAATATCCAAAGAAACAACAGTATGGTGTCAAATATGTTCAATATCAGCTTTTAGTATCTTTGAGTCAAAAAAGTTACATTCTTTAGCATTATGTACAATATTACAATTGAGCTTTTTTCAGTATTTTCCAAATTAACCTGAAAGTGGTTTTGTTCAAACCTGTGTGTAAGGCGTTTGTCAGCCCATCTTGTTTGCTGAATTGTATTTTGCTTATTTCTGGCTAAAACCACTTTACTGCGTTGTTCTTCCATTACACCCATCAACAGAAGTTGATTAGGTGTAATAGCTAGTTCAGTATTTGATGTAGACTTGCTCTCACACTCAGAACTCACACACAGAATATGAACAGACAGGCTGCAGGTTTTCAGGTGTATGTGCTCGTGTAGGAGGGAAGTTAATGTTTAGCTGCAGCATAAGGCCAGTCTCAGTGCTCAGGGGGTTGATGGCTACTCTTTAAAAAGTACAGTTATTGTAATTAAGATAATAGTAATTTGTGGATAGACGGCTTCTCAACTACTGAGTGCCATCAGAAATGCTGTATAATACTGCAGACAAAATGAGTGACTGTGACGTTAATAGGAGGTGAAATATTTGAGTGGGAATGTACCAGCAGATGTGGATTGTGTGCTGTAGGCCTCTGAACAGTGGGGGTTTGTAGTGGGGGCTTGAGCAGGTGGGCTGTGGGTAAAGAGAGTATAGTGTAGGCCGTGCGTTTGGAGGAATGGGATGGAAGCGGGGTAAGTCAGGGGTCCTGAGAGAGCCAGGGCAGCTGCTGGAGGGCGTGTATCCTGTCACAAACTCCGCCTCTGGGGCATTTGCAGGTACAGTGCTGAGGGTAGGGCTGAGAGAGAGCCAAGAGGGGTGTGCATGGCCTCTGAGGGGCGGGTTGGGGTCCGTGTGATGGGACAGGGGGCGGGGAGCCACAGATGGTACGACTTCCCTTTACTGGAGAGAGTGTGCATGTGTATCTGAAAACTTCACACTTCAGCACAAAGCCGTTCACCAGCTCATAGCGAGAATATCGTGTTTAATTTAGGTACCTTTGAGAAAAGGGGAAAAAAGGTAGATAAAAAAATCCCACACAGGGCAGACTTGTGAGTACAGATCATAACGTGTCGTTGCTAATTTTACACGTTAGCTCAGAAATGACGTGAGAACAGGACATTTGTGTAAAATATAAAGAGGATGTGGTCTGGGCTCAGTGTTAGAAAGGAGTGAACAATGTTTACTGCGGCTATTTTCTTGCAGTTTCTTTTTTTCTCTCTGTCTTTTTCGAGTTGACAGTCGCTGCAAAAGCAAACATCTCTGCAGGACTCCGCGGTGTCGAGTAACTTGCTAATACATTCAGGTGTTGTAGTCTCCTTGTTGAACGTTCACTGTTTTATCAGTGTTTCACACCAGCTTACCCTTGAGTGTTTCTCCAGATCCTGGAATCTAAAGGGTTCGCTAATTAGACATATAGTACAACTGATTTTTCACAAGATTGGTAACTTAGCAGGAGTCATTACACGCTAGAACATTATTCTTTGGTAATTTCCAGAAAAATATTGTAAAGTTTCCAATAATGTATGTTCTATTAATAGATTTTCCAGATAGAGATGTGAATTTTTTCCTTGTTTTCCAGTTCATGAGGATCCTTTTCTTGGCGACAGCTAGCGCAACCAGCAAAACATTACATTTTGGGTTGTTAAGGTTAGTTGTTAAGGTGTCACCAAGCAGACAGACAGATGGTGAAGTTGGGATGCGGCAGCCAAGGAAGGTGGAAAGGAGCCCT
>JBBIGC010000131.1:24769670-24788258 GCA_037576955.1 Lepidarchus adonis
CTCTCTCTCTCTCTCTCTCTCTCTCTCTCTCTCTCTCTCTTTCTCTCTCTCTCTTTCTGTCTCTCTCTCTCTCTCTCGCTCTCTCTCTCTCTCGCTCTTTCTGTCTCTCTCTCTCGCTCTTTCTGTCTCTTGCTCTCGCTCTCGCTCTCGCTCTCTCTCTCTCTCTCTCTCTCTCTCTCTGCATGTAGCTGTGCCCTAGGCTTATAGCTCAAACACGTTCATGAGGTTTGGCACAGAACAGCCTATGAGCTCTGTTGGGGGACTGATTTTGTTTAAACGTCCTAAAGCCTCCATCACCACCAGCACTCACAAGTGTCTTTAGGGCTCCCGTTCCAACCCAGTGCTTCATATAAAGTACAACCAGGCGCACACAAAGGATACTTGGCATGTGTGTGTTGGCCTGTGCTCAAGTAGGCTCTGATTGTGTTTGTAAACCGTGTAGCAGCACTCGCCTGAGCACGCTCACTCACGTGGGCAAATGTGCGGCTGTTTGTGATGGCTTGTTCACTGTGTGTGCAGATGACGCAGGTGAACCCAGGCTTCTTCAGTGCTCTGAACCTAAAGTCAGAGCTGGAAGGAGGCCAAGCACCAGAAAATTCAGAAACAGCCCAATATCTCAGCAGGCTGATGAAGAGGCCGCCACCAGAAAAGCCAGAGCTGTGGAGGACATACCTGCGCAGGTGCAGCACACATTCCTTCACTGAAAAGCCTCTGTACTTGGTTTCCACATTTAAAATTTTTTACATGATGACCATGGGTTTTCACAATCTGTCAAATCAATCACAGTTTGATGATGATTTCCCTGTTCTTTTACCTAAACCAACTCATCTGTTAATTACTAGATTTAGTAGGTATGTTTAACCACAGATCACCAAAAACCTTATTATATTTTTATTATTATATTATTATATATTATTATATTATTATATTATATGTTTTATATTTTCCCATAATGTCCTGTTGGAAACATGTTGTGTTACAGTTCATTCTTCTTCTGTGCCTTTTTGATTTCTGTTTCTAGTTAAGGCAGCACCTGTTCTTTGTCATTGTCACTTTTTAAAATGTCTTCTTTAGCTCAGCACTGCCATGTGTAGTGTCTGTGACTGGTTAGGTATGTAGAAATAAAACTCGTGACCAGGACAAATGATATTTTGCAGTTCAGACAAAACATCACAGCCTTATTAATTACAACTAATTTAATAAACCTTCTTGACTAATCAATCATCAATTAGTTAAATCAAAAGATTAGTTATATTCTCTTAGTGGCCTTTCTTAAGAAATAGAAGATCTTATTTCTACATTTTTTTTTGTTTTTTTATTGTTTATAATAAGCTTCTTCATGTTATCATCTTTTAAAAATAAGCATTGAATTGTTGAAAGTTCAGTTATGTTAAATCTCTTCTTTTGGTAACCTATGATTTCAGGAATAATTATTACAACATTTGGTCAGTTGCTCAGTTACTAATATATTAGATGACCCAGTCCACATTAAAGATTCCAAATCTCTACATCAAAATAGATAAAATAGGCCTGAGTGTACTTTCACACTAACTAGCATATTGGTGCTGTTTGTTGTGACTATTTTTTCTCTTTCTCACTCCTTTCTACCTCCTTTCACACCTTGTGTAGATATGACACTGATGAAGTGTGCGATGGCCAGTGCGACTTCCTTCGCAAGGTACATTTTCATTGCCTTGTGGAGGACTGCGGCGCTCTCTTCAGCACTGTGGATGGAGCAATCAAACATGCCAAGTGAGATCACGTTTTTATCTCATAAACCTCTTAAAAGGAAGCACTCACACATAGAATAGATGCTATGCTTCTTACTCTGTTGAGTGGGTTTGCATGTTTGGGTTCACACTCTTTCATTTTACTTCATTATCATAAAGTAATGTTGATGACATACTATGTTTAGCAGCTATATTGCGGCCTTACTTGTGCAGATCTAATTGGGTGTAATGATGTCTCTCTGTCTCCCATTAGCTTCCACTTCAGAGCCAACCTAAAGGTTAAACCAGAGCCCTCTTTCAATGAGGGCAAAGACTCCAACGAGGGCGCCCCCAATCAGCTCACTGACCCCATCTCTGTAGCCAGCTCTCCACCCATCGAGGTGCCCAGTGTGGCTGCGTCAGGAGGGTACAGCTCTTCCCCTTCCCTGCTGGCATGGAAGCAGTTGACTGGCTCCATCCCACAGCTTCCTGCCTCCATGCCCAACATGCCTGCCACCTCCCTGCTGGCCACCACGTCACTAGAGAACGCCAAACCTCAGGTCAAACCTGGATTCCTGCAGTTCCAGGACAAGTGAGTGCAGCTGAGATGTTGATGGGATGTAATAAGCTTTGCTTATATTTACTATATGATTTTCTTTAAAGCGTTGAATTGAACACCTAGTGTAGTTCATACACCAGTACATGTTTGCCTCTTTCATTTTGCATTGGTGTAACAAGGCTAAAGTTAAAGAGGCTCATACCATACAGAACAGCTGGATACATATTGCCTGTTTAAATCACCACACACTTGCCCCATCACAGCAATGTGACATAGTGTTACCTACAAATGTGTACAGTCGAACAGAGAAAAGTCAAGCGTACAGATGGGCTTCACGCTGTTAATTTGTAAGGTTTATGCTTTTTAGACTTAGTCTCATAGCTTTAATATAAGGCCAAGACTGATGGACTGTACATTTGATTCAAAATCATCAAATCAGTTATTTTTCACTCACACAGTGACCCTTGTCTGGCCACCGACTGCAAATACTCGAATAAATTCCACTTCCACTGTCTGTTTGGCAACTGCAAGTACGTGTGCAAGACCTCTGGGAAGGCGGAATCACATTGCCTAGACCACATCAACCCCAACAACAGCCTGGTGAACGTGCGAGACCAGTTTTCCTACTACTCCCTGCAGTGTCTCTGTCCCAACCAGGTGAGATCCACACTCAGGCCTTAAAACTGTAAATGTTCGCACTGACATATCAAAGAAATTACATCCACCAAGGCAGGAAAAGAAAACAGATGCAGCTGTATTATTCAAACAAGATATTTATGTGCTCTCTTTACCTCATGGTTAAAGAATTAAGATGAAAAATACTTAAATACTCCAAAGGAGGGGAAAAATGTAGGCTTTTCATCAAAAATGTCATCATTAATAGAACAAAGCACTCCTCTTTTTTCCCATGCCCTTATTTAGAGCCAAACCTGTTTAAATGCATTCATTTATGCACCCTGCCCCTCTCCCATAGCCCCCCCTTCTCTCCTGAGCGGGGTAGATCCTGTTTGTCGGCTCCTGAGGGAGATGCCTCTCGGCAAACAGATGGTGGTTTGGAAGCAGGTTACAATGCAGGAGGGGAATGCACTTACCTAAATAAGTCGATGACAGGCTGGATGAAGCATCGGAGTCTCCAAGTGATCTAAATGTGGAGCTTTTGGTGGGGTCAGTGACCAGGCCTGAAGTCTAAGATTTTCAACGGAACTGGTTGGTTAGACGGCTCTTGTAATGTGGCCTGAAAAAGAGGAAAGAGAAGGATTTAATGAGGGGGTATAACCTACTTCCTGTTCCTTCGTAGGGGTGCGGTGTCAGCTCATCAGAACAATTGTCATTGTTCATTTTTGCCTCAAAAGATGGTTAGTTAAATAGTCCTTACAAATTAGTAGAAGGTTGAAGAATTGGCTAGGTTAAAGAAGGCCTTTACCCCATCTTAGTTAATGCTGGTCGTAATAAAACAGATCAGCAAGTTAAAGCTGTGCTTTTTAGCTGCAGTTTTCATTCGCTATAAGCAAAGGTCCATGCCGCCTTTATTGTTGGATGTGCTGAGATTGATTGAATAAGCGTGTGCACACATTCAGGATGAAATTCAAATCACTAAGGGCTTATAGCAGGTGTTTTAAATCAGAGCCATAACAAAGGCCCACAGAAGTACTTTCCATTTGTTTGTTTGTCCAAAATAAGAGTTTTTAACCAAAAAATATCTGAGGAACGTTCATTAAACATCATGTTTTTGTGATGTTTTCCAGCACTGTGAGTTCAGGATGAGGGGCCATTACCACTGTCTGAGACCCGGGTGCTTCTTCGTCACCAACATCACCACCAAGCTGCCCTGGCATATCAAAAAGCACGAGAAAGCTGAGAGACGTGCCGCCAACGGCTTCAAATACTTCACAAAGAGAGAAGAGTGCGGCCGCCTCGGTAGGTGAAAAACCGCTCACAACGTATGTGCTGGAGAGATGTTGTAATTTGCTACTTTTAGAGTTCCTGTACATATTCAGGAGTAAAGTGTAGCATCAGATATTATCTCAGACCTCTCACACACCTCATTATTTCACTCATTGTCTTCTCATTAAAGATCAATATTTCCAGACACCTCTTTATTTGAGTCTGCACTTCACTGCAGCGGTGCAGTCACAGGCAGCAGCAGTGCAGGATGGAGGAGAGAAGGTGTGAAATCAGATCAGTGATGATGTAACAGTAATTCCGCATCAATACGATTGCCTGCTGTGAACATACTGTTTCCACACACTCCAGCAGGCAGAGGAAAAGTGCTGTTCCCTCCACTGACACGCTAATTGTCACACCATCTCAGTGCAACGCACATGGCATGCAAGCAGTGTGCCTCACACCTTTTCACTGAATTCTTCAGTTTTCTCCCAGTAGCTGTTACCCCATAAGTATTAACACACAGATGTCGTCTTCTTTGGACGCCTTGTAGTAAAGTCAAAGTGCCAAAAATAAATAACAGGTTGTTTTTGCGGTTATCTTGGGTTTGTTGCAACGCCGGGGATTTTTCATCAAGATTAAAATCAGCCAGAGAAAAATGGTGTCTGCCTTATTGGCATACATTAATACTTCAGTATTTATAGTAAGCAATCAAATGGAGGCTGTTTTCTTGAGTATATTTAACCTGTCAGGAATGAGCAATTACACATGTTTGTTAATTACTGTGCCTGTCTAGCTTGGTGTGTTTGTGTTGCTCTTTTTCAAGCCTCGATCATCACACAGGCAAATTGAAAGGGTTTTTTTTCTCTCTCCACCCATCTCCTCCCCTCTTCTGCAGAGGAGGAAAAGAGAAACTTTGTGGTAGAGAGGAAACTAAGCCAAAAGTGACACCAAACTCCCCTGGTTTGTAGCATCTCAGTTCCCCACAGCATCATTGTTTAGCAGGTTAAAAAGAGCCGGTTACAAAAGCGAGCGGTGGAGTCATAAAAAATTGATGGTTCAGCTGGACTGGGAGAGTTGTATCCATGGCAGCAACATTAAACACAAGGCTGGCGATGATGTTACCAGGATGCAGAAGCACAAAGAGCCTTGATATTTTAGCATGTCATTCTTATTTGCTCAACTCCCCCTGTTTAAAGTATATCGCCCGTGTGTACAAAAGCAATCTGACGACAAGCAGCTTGTTTTGCCGTGCCACAGATGCCATGGTAACGGGCAAGTCGGCACCTGCCCTTGCATGTTACTCATTCAATTATTTTTTGTGTGCATTATTCACACTAAAATTAATACTAGCTTCCTGCATTATTTGATTAGCCCAGAAAAACAGTAATTTAATTTGAAAACATATAGCAATTAAAACGGCCAGCCTATAAAAAAGAAAGGGGCAGGAAAAAAAGGAAGGACTGAAAAGATACAATAACAAGAGATAGGTTGTGAAAAATGAATTTAATATGGAAATAATTGTGTGTTTACTTTGGTTTGCAGGGTTGTGCGTTATTGCCTCTCCAAATGCAGAATGTATTTATGTAAATTCCAAATTGAATAAAAGATGTCATTGTAATAAAGAGCACCACAGGTCTAATCTTCAAAAGCTCCACTTTCTCAGTGTGACACTCTGGAGAAAGTAATAAGGACTGGACTCATCTGCTGTGGCTTTGCAAATGCTCATCACCACCTTATTGAGAATCAGTGCTGGATGTAGCGTCTGAAGCAGGAGTTTGGCCGTTGTTGGGCTTTGCTTTGCCGGTAGGTGTTAATGCTTTTTCTCTTTGCTGTGCAGGCTGCAAGTACAACCAGGTGAACAGCCACTTCCACTGCATCCGTGAGGGCTGCATGTTCTCCTTCCTGCTCAAGCACCAGATGACCTCTCATGCCCGCAAACACATGAGGAGGATGCTGGGGAAGAACTTCGACAGAGTTCCATCTCAGGTGTGAAACAACTAGGTCTTTACTAACAAACATGGAGGCATTCAAAACCCTTTTACCATTTGAGAATAAAACCCATAAAGGCCTCGTAACATGCTTAACCGCTTTGCTGGAGAAGAAATTAGAAGCAAGCAGGAGACTGATTGAGATGTTTGATAAGTTGCAGTCACTCACCGCGCTTTGCAAAAAAGGCTTTGATGAACCTGACCCTAAAACGTGGCAGTGTGGTCGATGTGTTGTTCTCGGCATTGTTCTTTATGACTGAATGCTGTTTCCTGCACCGTAGGTGGTCCCTCATGGCCACCAGTCAGAGCACATGGCAGGTCTGGCGTCGCCTGGTGCCTTGGCTGGTCATCCAGGTCTGACCTCCAGCTTCTCTAACATGATGGAGGAGAATGATGACTACATGGACTACATGGGAGGTGGAAGCCCTCTAGGCCTGTCATCAGAGTCGTCCAACCAGGACCGCAGCTGCACCAGCACACCAGTGGGCAATGACAGCTCCCCTGCAGGTGAGGAGTTTCCTCCATCTCCATCTTCACTGATTTACTTTCCCCTATGAAGAAGAGCATGTACAAGATTATTATTAGCTTATAATGATGGAAATGAAAGAATTATGCCAATAATTGGTAAACATCAAAAAATAAGGAGGCATTATATAAGAACATCTGATATATTACATGTTAAATAATAGGAATATTTTATTAATATTATTAATAATTCATATTCTACAATGTGTGTCCTAAATAGTGTCCTATCTAATTTTGTGTATGCACTTATGCACGTAAATTGATAACAGGTGGAAATGCCTCTTTACTGAAATGGATAGCATAGTGGATAACATTGCAGCCCCACACAGAAGATTGAAATCTGATTCCACATTCAGGCAGGAATTAATTTATTATACAAATTGAAATCTAAGAAATCTAAAGAAGTTCTGTGAAATTTAAACATGTTGTCATGCCTGATTTATCTTTTTAAAATCAATCATTGTAGCATCCATGCAGTTTTTATATGTGCAAAAATATATATATATTAATGATTGACGTTGGTATCAATGATAACAAGGTGTTATTGATTATAATTAACACAGAAATTCTATGTCTGTGTATCCTTATTACTAACCCCACGTCTTTAATCATTGAAATAAATGTTCAGATGTGTGTATCTCATTTTCTCAGCCACATTGTACAGTCCTAACACCATTACTGTGTTTAAATCTTTTGGGCTTTATGTCTCTGATGAGATGAGGGACACAAATACATAAAAAAAAAGCTGCCTCTGTACTTTTCCACTGCCGCTCATCCTCCTTGTAGTTGTGTCTCATAAACGCAACAACTTGTCCATGAAGCATCAGAGCTGGCAAATGTTTTCCACAGTAATGACACTTATCAAATTATGGAGCAGTAAATTTATTATATAGTCCTCCACGCACTCTCCTCACATTAATGCCATCCCTGTGGCAACTCCATAACAGAGGCTTTGCACTCTCATAATATCCACCTACACCGAGCACTGGATGTCATTCTGGGACAAGCACATGTTTTTCTCTGAGCTTAAATCTGAGCTTTTTGCTGTTTGAATCTAGCATTTCCTGCCTTGGAATGATTTCAATGTTTCTCACCATTTAATTTCAAAATATGATCTTTCATTCTCATCACTGTTGCTTTTGGCTGTTTGATTTTTTTTGTCATTTGGCTTTTGGTATTTCATTATTTGATCTCTTCCCTTTCTACCTCCCATTCCCTGTGTGTGTGGATGTGCGTCTGTCTGCATCTGTGCACCTGTCCGTCTGCCTGTCTTGTCTGCACCTCCTTTTTCTCCTCCATTCCCCCTTGGCACCTTGTCTCCGTAGGACCAGGCAGTCAGGTCCCTCCACCTGCTTCCACACCTTGTGCTGAAACTCCTCCCACTTCTCAATCTGCACCTCCTATTAATCCACCTCCTCCTCCACTGCCTCCTCCATCCCTGCCTCAAGCTCCGCTCCAGTCCCAGCCTCCATCTTTCCCTCCAACTCTCCTGCGGCCTCCTCTCCCCTCTCTCCCATACCTCCTCTCTCCATCCTGTGTCTCATACTCTCTGCTCAGCGCCTCTCTCGGAGCCACTCGGAGTGTTGTCATGCCAACCAACACACCAGCTTTCAGCCCCATCATTGCCACTCCGTCTCCAGTTAAAAATGACGTCCCTATAGTGCAGGACGCTGCAGGTACCTATCCCACCTCCAACAGAACTCTGCAGCTTTACAGTAGCCCCTTTATTAGATGATGTCTTTAAACTCTTTAAACTACCATTTAAAACTATAAAACATTTTTCAGTAACAGTTCAAAAGTAGTAAACTTTTAAAGCTTTTAGTAGTAAAACATATTTTTAAATGACCTTAGAGGTACATATGTGCAATAATGTCTTTATCATCAGTGTCATAAGAAAACTTTATAACCCTGAAACAGTAAAAAAAAAAAAAAAAAATTAATAAATTTACTTTTGTACAGTTTTTCCTGGACTAATCATCATTAAATGTTAAAGTAAAATGTACTTTTTGTTTTCATATAGTTTTGAATCATCTGTAATATTTGGTCTCCGTTTAGTGGGTGGTTTTATTACCGGTATTTGCTTTTATTTGCTTATTCCAGGCTTTTAGTGTATGTAGTGTATATTGCAATGTCTGTGTTATGCTTTATTAGTGGGCAGTGGTAAAGCTCCCATCTTAATTGTGTCAGGTTTTTATAGAAACCCTTTAGCCACGACCTAAAGCTGCTCACTAAAGCGCACAGAGACAGAGAGGAACTTGTAGACAATATTCTTTATCCCTTGTAAGAAAACCATAAAAATAAAACACATTACATTTGCAGAAGGGACAAAATATCATCTGTTAATGCAAGAACTGTTGCAAAAAGTAGGTCTGTTGTGTTTTGCACAATGTATAGTTGTTTTTCACTCAATGTAAAGAGTGTCAAGCCTTTTTAAATGGTGTCTTTGACCCTATTACAATGTTTTCTTATGACAGTAATGATACTGTTTTGTCATTAGATACAGTTTGTAGAATGAGTCTGTACTAGACTCAACCCCTCTGTCTGATTGCACTTGGTGTTATTCATTTGTCGCCGCTTCAGTCCAGTAGGCCTAACATGCCGCTATTCTCTCTTTTCCATTTCCAGGGAACACGATCTCCATCCCCACAGCGTCGGGCGCCAAGAAGCGGTTCTGGATCATCGAAGATATGTCGCCCTTCGGCAAACGACGCAAGACGGCTTCCTCTCGCAAAATGTTGGACGAGGGCATGATGTTAGAGGGCTTCCGCCGCTATGACCTGTATGAGGACTGCAAGGACGCCGCATGTCAGTTCTCGCTGAAGGTCACACACTACCACTGCACACGTGAGAACTGCGGCTACAAGTTCTGTGGCCGCACGCACATGTACAAGCACGCGCAGCACCACGATCGTGTGGACAACCTGGTATTGGACGACTTCAAGCGTTTCAAGTCGTCGCTCAGTTGTGGCTTCGACGATTGCCAGTTTTCAGGCAACAGCACACACTTCCACTGCCTGCGCTGCGGCTTCCGCTGCACGGACAGCACCAAGGTAACGGCGCACCGCAAGCACCACGGCAAGCAGGACGTCATCAGCGCCGCTGGCTTCTGCCAGTTCAGCTCCAGCGTCGACTGTGAGGTGGCAGATTGCAAGTACAAGCTCAAGTGCTCACACTTCCACTGCACGTACCCGGAGTGCAAGCATACCGTGGTTGGGATGTCCCAGATGGACTCCCACAAACGCAAGCATGAAAAGCAAGAACGAGGTGAGCCACCCTCTGTCTCACCCAATCAAGAAGGCCACCACCAGATGGGACTCATCCCACCTCCTTCATCCATGAGTCTGCACCCGACCTCACCTGGGGTGGCCCAGGGGCTGTCCCACAACAGTGGGCCAACCATGTACCGTTCCTCAGGCCCTGGTGAGTACCCTGAGCACCCTCGCCCCATGCTTAACTTGGATAGCTCCCTGAACCTGGGCATAACCACCAGCAGCTCAATGTTCTTCTTGAAAAATGCAGCTGGATTGGGCCTGGCTGATTCCCTGGACCTCAGCAAGAAGCTCCAGCGGGACTGCCTGGTCACTGGCCCTGGGATCATGCATACTGCTCCCATCATGAGCCTGGGACACCCCCGAGACGACACCACCGGAACATCTGGCGAGCCTGAGGATGAGCTGTCACCCGAGGAAGAGCCCACTGCGCACGAGGAAGAGGAAGATGAAGACGACGAAGACGACGAGCCAGAAGAAGAGCTCAATACAGACTCGTACGACGACTCCATGCCCGAGCCAGATGGAGAAAAAGACAATGGAGAGAGTTTCGATGCTTCCATGAACCACGCTGACACTTCCCAACTGGACAAAGAGGATCCGGAGGCTGACCTGTGATCTACACTGTATAGGAATTCCAATAGGAAGAAATGATCCCTGTACGCTATGAACAAATCCCGAGTTTTGAGTGGCCTCATTTATCATGCTTAGAGACACGGAGGATGACAAGAAAACAACAATTACGCAAGAAAAGTGAAGGCCCAAATGATTTATTATGATGTTTACACGGTGACCAACATTATTAATTTAATTATGCATTAAAAAAATGAACAGAGAAATAGACAGGCGAGGCCGTCTTTTACACATGGGTGGCAATGTAAACATTTTCCTACACATCAGTCTTTTTGTGTGTGCGTGCATGTTTGACTTTAATTTATTCTGTTTTGTTTGTTACTTTTTGTGTGTGGAAAAAAAATAACAAGGAAGAAATCTCTATATATGAATATCTATATACAGTAGATGTGTGTGGATGTTAATATACGTTTTAAGTGCAGCCATTGAACTGCAGAACCCCTGTTCCGATTGAAAGAAGTGGCACGCTTTGATACAATGGGGAAGCTTTTTTAAATGAATGTGCTAAATACCAGATTCAACAACATCCTGTATTATTATTATTATTATTATTATTATTAGTGCGGGGGCCTGCAGCAATGCTTTGGCTTAAATGCTTTTCCGTTTAACACTTAATTATTTTTTAATGCTTATTTTTCAATGATCACAGTTCTCACGTAAAGATGTTCTCTCATGGTCAGTTGTGTCATAGGCTCCATTCCATGTGGACAGTTCGGTTCTGTCTCTTTGGGACAAAACATTGACCAGTGACTGCAAGCTTTAGGCCATAAAATGTCTCTCAGCGAACGCACCACACCAAAAGCTAGCGCTCACTTGATTTTTTCCTTCTCTCTTTTCAAATGTGGACCCTTTTGGCGTTGCATATTGATAGTGCACTTTTGTATAGAGTTTAGATACTCGAGCCTCTATTTAAGACGTTTTGTTACTGTTTGCATCATTGCATTATTACTGCTTTTGTTGATGTTGTTATTGCTGTCGCTGTCGTCATTGCATTACTGTCCGATTGCACAGGCGTGACCAGTGGGCGCTGGTGTTTGTCACTGCAGAAGAAACGGACTGGAGAGGATTGTGAATACTTGCTGGTGCTGCTGTCTGGGGTTGGGGTGGGGTTGGGGTTGGGGTTGGGTTGGGGTGGGGTTGGGGTTGGGGAAAAGGAATCATCGACAGCTCCTCTGCTCTCTACAGACTAACACACGCACTCAGAAAAGTACTCGAATTAGAAAAGAACATGAATTCTCTGAACGTAGGGAAAATCTAGAGGCTTGTAGGTAATTTTGTTCTTTCTTTTGATTACAAACTGCATAGCATGGAAAAAAATTGTCATGAGAAAATTTCACAGTGGGATTCTACGGTCGGAGCTTCGTTTTTTAGAAGCTTCATATATCTGCTATTAAAGGAGAGACTTTCTCGGTGGAGGATGGATGGAAGGCGAGCATTTCGGAAGAGACGCTAAAGCTATGCTCCGGAAGTGTGTTTCGTTTGAAAGATACAGACAGAAAACAATGTTTCAGGCTTTGTTTTCTCTTTTTAAAAGCTGTGGTTGAGCTCCAGTTCTGACGATTTATTTAATATTTATGTGACCTTGCAAAGAGAGAGAAAAAAAAAAAACATTTAAGGGTGTTTTTGCACTTTTTAGATTCGTTTTTACCTTATGGAAATACAATGGCATATATCTTTTAACAGGGAATTTGCTTTACAATGTTGTTTTGTTCACTTTGCTTTGATGCACAAATAATTGTCGGTGTGACGAAGACCTGTTGTTCTGTGTTTTATTTAAAAAACAAACAAACAAACAAAAAGAAGAGACTGATTTTCTTTGCTTCCGAGATTGGATGATTTCAATATGAAACAGGCATGGCAGAACCTGGCCTGCCTAACGAGTAACACTAATGATGTCTGTAATTTAGACGAATTCTATACAGAGGAAATTACTGCAGTGCTCCGCTCCAAATTACAAAGGAAAAAAAAACAATGAATTTTGTTTGCCTGGCTTCAGCTGAAAATGAGCGACTGTGTAGTGGGGAAAAAAACTGAGGCAAGGAAATTACAATTAATTCTTTCTTAAACACGGCTTTGAAAGAACTATCATAATATAGGTAATTAAATGTGTAGATGATTATCTTCAAAATATTGTTCCAGGAGGGAAAAGGTTGTATAGTATTTTCTTCTGTAAAAACTATATATGAACAAAATGCTCTTTGATTAAAAGCTTCCTTTAAAAAACAATAAAAAGGAGAAATAAAGAATAAAGAGGTTAATTATTGAAATAACAAGAATAGTTTGCTCATGTGTGTGAATTTTTTTATGGTTACTCTTATTCTCATGGTTTCCCGTTAGCTGTAGCCAGTTAGTGGTAAAGCAGATAAAATTCGCATTGTAGCTCAGAGACAGTGAAGCTCCATTTCTACCATCAACTTTTGCATTAGCAAATTCAGATTTTTTTTTTCACATACAAAAAATGACAGTGACAATGTTCATCATCTGATATCTGAGTCATTTAATTCGCTCTTTCATTCTGTTTGTCATTCTTTTTTGGTGTGATTTTTTTCTTCTTTTTTGGGTTAATTTAATTGAGTTCATTTGTTGACTTGTATTCTGCTTCCAGCTTCTCTCACAGGCTCTTTGCGAGCCGGACTTACTCATGTCCACTCTCGTTGTTTCCTGACGAAATACAAGAAAAAAAGAAAGAAAGAAAAGAAAATGTTGAAATGGCTCTTTGGCTGGGAAGATAATACTGTGCACTTGAATACATTTTATGTGTGTAAAATAGCCGGATTTGTAAAAAGTAAAAAAAAAATAAAGAAAATATAATTATTATAACAATGCAAATGTTCTAAGCAGTGTTTCGGCTTGTGGCGTCGTGCTTGCTGTTTTGTATAGACAGGGCTTTCCCAAAATGCCTAGCGGTGCCTCTGATTAGTGGTTGCAGTACAGAACCTGGAGAGGGTTACAGTGTTTGTTTCTACGTGTGGGTAGATGTGTTGGATGCCACACTTCCTGGTCTATAGAGGCCACCAGCACCAACCAGTGACATCCATCACACTCCAACACACAGTGCACCACAACCAAATGTCACCTCTGCATTTACACCACACTTGGAGCTTGGGGCAGCTATCAGCAGTGACCTCTGACCCTCTAATCATAAGAGAAAGTTCTTAACCACTAGGCTGCCACTCCTCACACCAGTGGTCATTTACCAGTGGTATGAGTGTTAAACACAGCTGAACACACGTCTCAAAAACGGATGTGTGAAGAATGGTGTTTGGCTGGTGCCACCATCTTCAAGCCTGTTGTCATAAGGACAGTGATCAGGTGTGAAAGTGGAGAAAATGAAAAATAAATGGCTTGTTTTAAGGGCCTCAAACTGGTCACTGATGAAAAAAGAAATACAAGAAAACAGAGAATGTTTCTCTGGAAAAACAGTAATACTGAATGAACGTCTACAGAGAAACATCGATTCTGACACCAGGCAATATTTATAATATTTGACCACTAGCACTGCATACTCAACTAGCCATAGAATTTCCCAGAATGCCCAGCACACACATACAGTCTCATGCAAAAGTTTGGGCACCCCTTGATAAATTTTAAATAGATTTTGGTGATTTTGTCATAAAAAAAAAAAGATGTTAACACAGTCGCTCTAGGACATGGAAAAAATGCACAATATTTTCAGCAAAAGATACTTTTCATGCCATAAATTGAACAAAAATAATAATATTATTATGGCACTGTGCAAAAGTTTGGGCACCCTAAGAGTTCCAAAGTCTCAGACCTTAATCATCTCATTAGGTCTGATGCATGGCAAGAGCTGGCGTTAGTCAATGTCATTAGTAAATGTCAGCTGGTGCCAATTTCAAAACTTTACAAATATTCTGACTCTTCAAACTTTGTACACACATTTGGACACTCAACAACCATGGGTTCCTCTAAGCAGCTGTGTGAGACTCTGAAAATGAAAGTTATTGATGCCCACAATGCAGGAGAAGCTACAAGAAGATATCTAAGCTTTCCCAGGTTGCCGTTTCCACAGTGAGATATGTAATTAAGAGATGGCAGTTCAGGGGAACTGAAAAAAACCTGCAGACTCAGGAGTGGTGGTGCACCATTCCACAAGACCATCATGGAAGAGTCAGCAGAAGAAAACCTTACCTGCACCAACATCATAATATCCAACATCAGAAGTATGCAATAAAACATTCACAGAAGCCTGATGTGTTTTGGAAACAAGTGCTGTGGACTGATGAAGTTAAAATCAAACTCTTTGGCCACAATCAGCAAAGGCATGTTTGGAGAAAAAAGGGGCAGCATTTCATGAAAAGAACACCTTGCCAACCATTAAGCATGGGGGTGGATCTGTCATGCTTTGGGGTTGTGTTGCAGCCAGTGGCACAGGAAAAAAAACCTCTATCTTAAAAGAGCTGTGTATGCAAGAAGACCAAAGAATATTACAAAACTAGAAGCATTTTGCAGGAAGAATGGGAGAAAATCCCAAGTACAAGTACTGAAAGACTTTTAGCTCTAAAAAGCATTTGTAAGCTGTGAAATCTGCCAGAGGAGGTGTTACTAAGTACTGATTATGTAGGGTGCCCAACCTTTGCACAGTGCCATAATAATTACATTTTTGTTCAGTTTATGACATAAAAAACCATAAATCCATGTGAAAATATTGCATTTTTCTTGTTTTAACATCTTTCAATTACAAAATCTCCAAAATCTGTTATTTATCAAGGGGTGTCTATACTTTTGCATAAGACTGTATATGTTGGGGAAGAGCAGAGCACAATCTAACATGGTGTAAAATGAGGAACTGATTATATTCATCTTTTTAACGCAGTCAGGTTTTTTTTGAAAACACTAATGAAAGTTTTTATACCATAAAGTGATTTTCCATTACGTTTTCTTAAATCGCTGCACTTCACACCTGTGTTATGTTACTGATCCTATTTAAAAAACTTCTTATTTAAAGATTATATTAGTGAAAGTGAGAACAATCTCACACACACTGCACCACAACCACACGTGACCTCTGCATTTAACCCATTCCACACCTGGGGGGCAGTGTAGTGGGGACGGTGCCTTCCTCACTGTCTCTGCCGTAGCTCGTCTGGAAAGACTGAATATTTTAAACAAGATATGAACAAATAAAGCTTTTGGTTTATTTCATAAATACATAAAAAAAAATCCAAAGAAAAACATGTATCCACGTTGCTTTTATTTTGCTACTGCATCTGAGCAGAGCAGTTGCATGTTCTCAATGCAAGAATCAATAGAAATGCTGTAAAATAACTTTGAATAAATTGCTTTACACTAACATTTTTTTTTACCATTTTGTAATTTTTTATCCTCTTTTGATATGAGAAAATTAAACAAAGCACTTTCTTCAGCCACCGCACACAGCAGTGCGTGAACCAGCCTTATCTCAAGGTCAAGTCTCATGATGAAGTGTACAAACCCTCTCAGGTGGACAGTGCAGGTCTATCAATTCCATTTTTTTTCCTGACCGCTCTGATCTGAGGCCTCACAATGGCCAGACTGCCGGCCGCTCCTCCTCCAGCTGTTCTCCTCTCCCCCCTCCTCTTCCTTCTGATGTTTCTTTAAATAAAGGAGGGTTGAAGTCACCACCATCTGTCTGCCAGCTGGCACGCTGTACATAATCTTGAGGGGAAAAATAATAATAAACACGAAAATTATATTACACAATAACCAGACGGAAGCAACCTCCAAATCCTGCATAGACTGCTGCTGACCTGACAGATCATTTCACTGTTTTAATGAAGGAACAAAGAGAAGAGCAGAGAGTAAAGTGGATTACATGTCTGCGTTCTGTAATAAATGGGGGGAAATTACTGCAAAAAAAAGAATTGAGCAGAGAGAGAACTGTTAGAAAAACCCTAAAACAACACGTTTCACTATAACACACAAGTCCAGTTGTGTGTAGGTTGAAAATGAAAACTTTTGTTCACTCTTGTAGAGCAGCACAACCCCAGGCTCAGTGTGCGCCTCCTCCAGTCCACTACTGGGCGAGTAGCAGCCTGTAGAGCGCTGGAGCATGGAGCAGGTTCTGTGAAGAGCAACTGCGTGTGTAGAGCAGAAGACAGGTGTGGAGGACATATGTCTGGAGCTACAGCAGCTCCACATGACACCAGCACATGAGCAGATGAAGCTCTACTCAGTGGCCTCCTTCATACACCACAGTTTTAGCAGAGACAGCAGTCACACTGAGACACATGACAACCATAGACGAGAACAAGGAACTGAGAAGAGAGAACATTCTGGAAAACAGGGCATTACAAGAATGATAATTTACCGTTGGTGTCACCAGCATTAGATTTACAACAGCATCCATTTTGACAAGGCCTCACTCATTTCTAAATTGGACTAAAATCTTAATAAAGACGCCATTAAGGCTATTAAAAAATGATTTAATATATATACATAGGCACAGTGGGTTCATTCCACTTTATGTTACAATTGTACATTACAGATATAGAATTGTAAGCAATTTTGTACATTTACATTTTTTTTTAATTCACCACAGATGGACTTATTTAAATATTTCAGTTTTTCATTTTTAGTAAACGAGGACATGTGGAAAATTGTCTAAAATTCGGGTTTTGACTTTGTCATTATAGGAACAGATTGTAGATTCTTGAGTACAAAATGAATTTAAACTACTGTGGCATCAAGCTGCAACATAAAACTGAAAAAAATGAAAAGGGAATCCTGTGTGTATGTGTGTGTGTGTGTGTGTGTGTGTGTGTGTGTGTGTGTGTGTGTGTGTGTGTGTGTGTAAATAGCTGTTTTTTAGGAATAAAGCCACATAATGTAATGTTTTATGAAATGAAAGGATTATCATGGAACGACAGAGCTGTATGCAGAAGTTTGAGCACCACAGATGATGTTAAGTTTCAAAGTGAAAACAAGTGCAAGTTATTTACAGAGAAGGAGAAAGAAAAGGGCAAAGGTTTATTTAATTATTCATTCATTCATTCATTCACTCATTGCAGTAGGTTAAATACAGTAAATGAATCCTCTGCTTTCTTCAACTTTTTGTCGTTGCTATCCTGTGTCGACCACAGACCTGTTCCTTCTAAAGCTCCTTCCTCCAGTTTTGGGAGGTTTTCTCGTCTCTGAAACCTTCTGCTCATTAGGAACTCGGACCCAGATTCTGTACATTTCTGAGAACAGGTTGTTAAAATTGAAATGTATAGATACAAACATATCTATAATGGAATTAGAAATATTTTGACATTGAAACTAAATGCAGAACATGCCGTGTTCAGTTTGCTCTCTGTAGAGTGTGTGTATGTCGCTCCACCAAAAGTCATTTGATCAGGGGTGTTTAAACTTCTGCATACGGCTGGACGTCCAGGGCAAGAACTATTTAGGTCTGAACTACCTCATCTGTAAGTTCTTTTTATTGAGGTCTTAAGACACGTTTCTCCAGGGTTTTCCTGTGCACTAGCTTGATCTGAGAATCTTTCAGAGCGTGTGTGTTTCGCTGTACAGTCCTACACAAAACTGAACCTGGGTCCAGCGACATTTTGCTTTGCTTGGTTTGGATTAAAAAAAAAACGCATCTTCAAGCTTTCATACAGCTGCTTTCTGTACATTTTAGTGCACACGCTCTATTTATCGGCTGCATTAACAGACTGAAAAGTAAAAGGTTTAAGCAAAAGGTGTGTTACATTTTATTTCTCAGTGTTCAGAAAATAAAGTGTAACTGTGTGCAGTACTACACATAAAACATGCCATTGGACTGGAAGTGGCCAGACCTGTGCATAAGACTATGTTACAATATTATTCTTTGCTAAATGTAAACATGAATATGAAAATGTTATTGTTTTTTTTTGGGGGGGGGGGGGAGAGTCCTTTATATTTACTTCTGGGTGCATGTTTCCAGAGCTGTCAAGTAACGAAGTACAAATACTTCGTTACCTTAAGTAGAAATTTTGATTATCTATACTTTAGTGGAGTAATTATTTTTCAGACTACTTTTTACTTCTACTCCTTAT